>PVKU01005068.1:99000-131285 GCA_004027475.1 Anoura caudifer
TAAGGATCAATGAATCCAGGAGCTGGTTCTTTGAAAAGATAAACAAAATTGACAAGCCTTTAAGCAGGCTCATCAAGAAAAAAAGAGAGAGGACCCAAATAAACACAATCAGAAATGAAAGAGGAGAGATTACAACTGACACCACAGAAATACAAAGGATTGTAAGAAATTACTATGAAGAACTGTATGCCAAGAAATTGGAAAACCTAGGTGAAATGGACAAGTTTCTAGAAAAATATAATCTCCCAAAACTCAATGAAGAAGAAGCAGAAAGCTTGAACAGACCAAAAACGGCAGATGAAACAGAAGCAGCAATCAAAAAACTCCTGACACACAAAAGCCCAGGACCAGATGGTTTCACAGGAGAATTTTACAAAGCGTTTAAGGAAGAGCTAACCCCTATCCTTCACAGACTACTTGAAAAAATGCAAAATGATGGAAGACTCCCAAACTCTTTTTATGAAGCCAGCATCATTCTAATCCCCAAACCAGATAAAGACATAACAAGGAAAAAAAACTTCAGGCCCCTATCGCTGATGAACATAGACGCTAAAATCCTCAACAAAATATTGGCAAACCGCATCCAACAATACATTAAAACAGATCATACGCCATGACCAAGTGGGATTCATCCCTGGGATGCAAGGGTGGCTCAATATTCACAAACAGTAAATGTAATACATCATATAAACAAAAGCAAAGACAAAAATCACATGATCATATCAATAGATGAGGAAAAAGCATTTGATAAGTTACAACACCCATTTATGATAAAACACTCAGCAAAGTGGGAATAAGAAGGAGCATTCCTCAACATAATAAAGGCAATATATGAGAGGCCTACAGCCAACATCATACTCAATGGGCAAAAACTAAAATCTTTTCCACTAAGATCAGGATCAAGACAAGGATGTCCACTTTCACCACTTCTATTCAAGATAGAATTAGAAGTCTTAGCCACAATGATTAGACAAGAAAGGGAAATAAAAGGCATCCAAATCGGAAAGGAGGAAACAAAACTATCATTGTTTGCAGATGACATGATAGTGTACATAGAAAATCCTATAGTCTCAGCCAGAAAGCTGTTTGGCCTAATAAATGAATTTGGCCAAAGAGCAGGATACAAAGTCAATATCCAGAAATCAAAGGCATTTTTGTATACCAACAACGAAACACCAGAAGCAGAAATCAACAAAAAAATCCCATTCGTTATAGCAAAAAGAAAAATAAAATACTTAGGAATAAACCTAACCAAGGAGGTAAAAGACCTGTATGCAGAAAACTATACAACACTGAAGAAAGAAATCAAGGAAGACACAACAAATGGAAAATATACCATGTTCATGGATTGGAAGAAACAACATCATCAAAATGTCCATACTACCCAAAGCAATTTACAAATTTAATGCAATACCTATTAAAGTACCAATGGCATATTTCACAGACATAGAACAAACACTTCAAAAATTTATATGGAGCCATAAATGACCCTGAATAGCTGCAGCAATTTTGAGAAAGAAGAACAGAGTAGGAGAGATCACAATACCTGATTCCAAACTGTATTATAAGGTCACTGGAATCAAAACAGCCTGGTGCTGGCATAAAAACAGGCACATGGACCAGTGGAACAGAACAGAGAGCCCAGAATAAGCCCAAGTCTCTATGGTCAATTAGTATTTGACAAAGGGGGGCGCAACATAAAATGGAGTCAGAATAGCCTCTTCAATAAGTGGTGTTGGGAGAACTGGACAGCTACATGCAAAAAAAAAAAAAAATGGAACTCAAGCACCAACTTACACGATACACAAAAATAAATTCAAGGTGGATAAAAGATTTAAATATAAGCTGTGACACCATTAAAGTCCTAGAGGAGAACATAGGCAGGAAAATCTCAGATATTTCACGCAGCAACATTTTTACTGATATGTCTCCTAAAGCAATGGACATAAAGGAAAGAATGAACAAATGGGATCTCATCAAAATAAAAAGCTTCTGCATGGCTAAAGAAAACAGTATTAAAATAAAAAGAGAACCAACTGTACAGGAAAACATATTTTCCAATGATACCTCAGACAAGGGTTTAATCTCCAAAATATATAAAGAACTTACATGACTCCACTCTGAGAACACAAGCAACCCAATTAAAAAATGGGCAAAGGACTTGAACAGACACTTCTCCAAGGAGGACATACAGAGGATCCAGAGACACATGAAAAGATGTTCAATATCGCTAGCTATCAGAGAGATGCAAATTAAAACCACAATGAGATACCACTTCACACCAGTCAGAATGGCCATCATAAACAAAGCCACAAATAACAAGTGTTGGAGAGGTTGTGGAGAAAAGGGGACCCTAGTGCACTGTTGGTGGGATTGCAGACTGGTACAACCACTGTGGAAAGCAGTATGGAATTTTCTAAGAAAACTAAAAATGGATCTGCCTTTTGACCCAGCAATTCCACTGCTAGGATTATATCCTAAGAACCCTGAAACACCAGTCCAAAAGAACCTATGCACCCCTGTGTTCATAGCAGCACAATTTGCAGTAGCCAAGTGTTGGAAGCAACCTAGGTACCCATCAGTAAATGAATGGATCAAAAAATTATGGTACATTTACACAATGGAATTCTATGCAGCAGAGAGAAAGAAGGAGCTCCTACCCTTTGCAACAGCATAGATGGAACTGGAGAGCATCATGCTAAGTGAAATAAGTCAGGCAGTGAAAGACAAATACCATATGATCTCACCTTTAACAGGAACCTAATCAGCAAAACAAACAAACAAGCAAAATATAACCAAAGATACTGAAATTGAGAACAGACTGACAGTCACCAGAGGGGAGAGGGGAGGGAATTCCAGGGGAAAAGGGGAAGGGTTTAGAGCAACAAATATAAAGGACACATGGATAAAAACTAGGGGGGTGGAAATGGGAGGGAGGTGGGGAGGGCTGGGGCAGTGGGCTGGGATGGGAGTAAAAGACAGAAAACTGTACAAGAACAACAATTAAAATAAATTTTTTAAAAAAGAAAAAAAACCTAGGTGCATCTATTTTTCAGGCCATAAGACACACCTAGGTTTTAGAGGATGAAAATAGGAAAAAAACTTTTTAAGCAAAAAATGTTGTCAAAAACTGCATCTTATACAGTACATAAAAATGTACTGCACTGCATCTTATACAATACCACCTAATTGTCCTCCAAATTACATTTTAGCCAAAAGTCATATGTTTCCTATATACAACCTCACAATCTAAGTTAATTAAGTTTTCATCTTTCCTTCGTTTTATCTTCTACTTATTAGACAAATTAGGTCTCCCTCGACACTCACTGAAAGTGCCTAAACTTCTCTTTACATTTTTTTCTGTATAAATTGGTCCTGTGCACATTAAAAACTTAAATCCTTCCTAATATGCCCTCTCTTGACATAACCTGAATCTCTAATCTCTGGACAATCACCGTTACTTCCTCTTAGAAGTAAGTGTAGAAAGCTACTTTAGTCATTTTTCATAGAGAGTAATAAAAATAATGGTATAAATGTAATAGAACAAGAAAAGGGAGTTTTATCAAATTATTCATGATACTTGTTATGAACAGAATTGTGTGCCTCCACCCCCACCAATTCATATGTTGAAGCCCCAACCCCCAAAGGGAATATATATTTGGATATAGGGTCTTTAGGGAGGCATTAAAGGTCAAATGAGGTCATGAAGGTTAAGCCCTAATCCAATAGGATTTGTGTTCTTATAAGAAGAAAAGACATCAAAGAACTATTTCCACCCTCTACCCCTAACTGCTGCGTACAGAAGAATGGCCACGTACCAGGAATAGAAGCCTCACTAGAAACCAACCCTGATGGCTGGTTTGATCTTAGACTTGTAGCCTCCAGAACCATCAGAAAATAAATGTCTATTGTTTAATCTGTAGTGTTTTGTTATGGCCAAGCTAGCAGACTAACAGGATACCTCTCTAGTTGGATTTTAAATGATTTGTAACCAACAAAAGTAGGAAGTGCTGAGGGTCTGGGGAAGAGTCCAGAAGAAGAAAGGAAGTAGGGGATTGTGAGTTAATTACTCATGTTTTAAGGGAAGGAATCAATAGATGTTGGAGAGAATTCAAGAAATAGGAGTTTTGTTTTTTTTAATAATTTTATATTTTTAGTTAAAAAAGGCAATTTTAAATATAATATTTAAAAGTTAGAGAGGTGAACCATTTAGGTATGCTTTAACTTCCATTAATGAGAAATCTGATGATTGTGGATAGAAGAACTGACCACCCCACCCCACCAACCACCATACCATGCAGTGTGAGGGGAAGCAGCTGCTGACATGGCTCAGAAATACTCATTGTCAGAGCCAACTTCACTGCAATTCTCTTGGCCTTTTCTTCATGCTCAGAAGTTGGACGTTGCCACTCTAGCCATTAAATCCTCATTCCAGACAAGAATAAGAAGTAAGAGAGACACCTTTAACAGGAACCTAATCAACAGAACAAACAAACAAGCATAATATAACCAAAGACACTGAAATTGAGAACAAGAAGCAGAGGGATAGGAATTTCAAGGGAAAAGGGAAGGGTTTAGAGCAAGTATGAAAGACACATGGACAAAAGCTAGCGGGGGTGGAAGTGGGAAGGAGCTGGGGAGGACTGGGGCAGTGGGCTGGGATGAGAGTAGAAGACAGAAAACTGTATAAGAACAATTAAAATAAAAAAATAAAATTACATGATATAAAAAAAGAAGTAAGAGAGAAAAGATAGCACCAGCAACCTAGTTTATATTTTTAGCACAAACCATAATGTGGTCATCCTTAGCTGCAAAGGAGACAGGATTAGAAATGGGTATTATATTAGCCCTACAAACTTTACTTGTCTGTCACTCAAATGATTAAAAGTAGCTGCCTGTAAAGTGTGAGACAATGGATAAAGGTAGTTTGTCCAAAGACTTGTTTTTATTTTGATATTTTCCATGTTCAATAATCTTTAACACTTTAAACATAATATTGAAAAACTTGGAAAAATGGAAAAACTTCATGCCTCAGGTTTGTCAATTACTACACATCATGGACCTCTGGTGCCCTTAGTGCATTGTTGAAGCCACAAAATTAAATTAGTGACTGCTAAGAATCTGCTTGATGTGGGGCTTCCTGGTATAGCCCAGGAAGGCTCCAAGTTCATTTAGCATACCCAAGTGTATCAAAACTAGGTATTTAAACCACCCTTTAAGTCCACCTCCTCCTTGAGCTATCTACTTCAGGCCTTAAAGATGTCTGCTAGGTAACTCTTGACAAGACCCAGAGCTGCACAGAATAGTGGTGGAAAGCACAACCACTGGGACTAGAAAGTTGGGTCTGACATCCAGTACCAACTTCTTACCAATTGTGTGAACTTGGAAAAGTCACATCAGTCTCATGTCTCTGAGTTTCCATGTCCTCACTTGTAAAAGAAATAGTAATGCTTCATACTAAGGGTTTGCACTGAGAATTCACCACTGTGTTTCTAGCACTTAGAATGCCTAGATCAATAAATATTTATTAAATATTTTCTGAATGTTTTCATTTATCTATAAAGTTACAATTTTCTTTGGAGTATTCATAATGTCTAAAATGTACACCTCATTTTTGGTGTATGGTGACTCTTAAGTAAGCTTTTAATTGATTAAATTGCATACCATGTCTCAAGTGGTTAATGCATAATAGAAACTAGATTTTAAAAAATATTTTAAGAAATCCTTACGCAAAATGAATTATTGGAATTGTGTTCAAAATGCATGACTGGACCAATGCAGGATGCTCCATGAAAAATGTAAATTCCATCAAGAAGGAGTAAACTAACAGACTGGTGAGTAGTAGTTGAGATCAGAATGCCCATGGGGATATCAGGATTGAATATACATGTCTGATGCCGAGGTAGACTGCCTGTGTGAATATAAAGCCCACATTCATGGGTGATGGAGAGTGGGGAGTCAGGGCTGCAACTGCCTACCTAAAGCTGGGAGCTTGTAAGCAGCTATGCTATCTGATTGAATGGTGGAAGTGGAACTAGAATACTGACTGGCCAGGGGAAGTGATATGGAAGCCTCCCACTCATCCCGGACCCACAAGAAATTAGAAATCTAAGCCAGCTCTGTATCTGGATATGGGGCCAAATTCACAGTTCCAACGGGGTATGCAAAGCCTAAGTCAAGAAACTACCTTCAAAACTCATTGAGTGGTGATGGCAGAATAGCTTGGTCAGATTAATCTTTCTGTTCTTACAACTAATAATCTAGAAAAATATCTTACAGCAACTATATGAAGGCACTGGAAAGGGACAAAAAGCATGTGGGAATTGGATAAGAGTTCACTCTTAAAATACATTACAATTTGTGTGACTTGAGAACTTGAGGCTTATCTGTAGACATTCCCCAATATGAGTGAAGCTCAAAGTGGTCAAAAGCCAGTGCTTGGGAAGTAATTGGAAAGTTAAGGGACAAATTGTGGAGGAGATGGTGCTGCAGAAGGGGTGAAACACGAAGTCTTAATATAAATGGAGCCAAAATCCTTGCCAGACAACTGACCTGTGTATTGTTTTTAAGACCCCTGAGGGCCCACCTAATAAATAGCAGGTGGAAGTTGAGGAAATTGAAAACAATTTCAGCTGCAGCCCACCACAGGCAATATCAGGATCAAGTCCAAAACAAACAAACAAAAAAAAAAAACAAACAAAAGTTCCCTCAAAACAAAACAAAACAACAAAAAAAAAAAAACACTTAACCAGAGAAATATAAAATCGAATGTCTTCATCATACCATCATAATATTAATCAATGAAAAATCACCAGACAGGCAAAAAGAAAAAAGAAAAATATGGCCCATACTCTAGAGAAAAATCAACCAATAGAAACAATTCTAAAATAACCTAGATGTTGAAATAGGTAGACAAGGACTTCAAAGCAGCCACTAATATAACCATTCAAATATTTTACAGGAAAATACACTCATAGTGAATGAACAGATTGATAATCTCAGTAGAAAAGTAGAAATTATAAAAAATAATCAAACAAGGGAAGGAGGGGATGTCTGTGGTGGCAGAGAAAGTTCAGACAATTGCTCTTGAAAATAAAAAGCATAAAAATGGGACAAAATTATTTAAAACAACTTCTTCTCTGTGAAAGATCATGTTCAGAGAATGAGAAGACAAACCACAAAGTTGGAGAAAATATTTGTGAAAGACACATCTTGATGAAGGAGTATTAGAAAGAACTCCTAAAACTCAACACTAAGAAAACAAGCCCGATTAAAAAATGGGCCAAAGACCTTAACAGACACTTCACCAAAGAAGATACACAGATAGCAAATCAGCATATGAAAACATGCCCTCTATTATTTGTCATCATGAAAATGCAAATTCAAATGAGATAGCACTACACACCTATTAGAATGGCCAAAATTTGGAACCAATTGAAAATCATAAAACTAAACAATATATCTGAAATCCATGCTCACCACTTCTGTTCACTGCTGTACAGGAAAATCTAGTTAGCACAATAAAACGAAGAAAAGATATGTAAGTCATATATATCAGACAGAAGAGAAATTGTCTTTATGTACAGATGACATGAGCATGTGCAGACAATCCTAAAGAATCCACCAAAAAATCTACCAGAATGAAGTCTGGTTTAGTATGATTGTAGGATAAGAGCACAACATAAAGTTTTCATATACACAGGGGGACTCCAAAAAAAAAACAGAAATTATTTATTAAAAATTGTGTATTTATTCTTACATGTTTAAACCTGTCACCTTCAAAGTACTCTCCATTTGATGCAATGTATCTATCAAGACTTTTTTCCACTGCTCAAAAGTTTTTGAACTCATCAATTTTGATGTCTTTTAGTGCTTATGCCATTTTTTTGTTTCAACTCTTCTACATTGGCAAAACATTTCCCTTTGAGGACTTTTTCATCTAGGGAAACAAACCAAAAATGTCACTTGGGGCAAGCTCAGGTGAATAGGGAGGGTGGGGCATGGGGATCATACCAATTTTTGGTCATAAACTACTGAACACTCAGCAAGGTGTGGGCAGGTGCACTCATAAATTGCCCATCATGAAATGGGCAAATACATTGAAAGAGTCTTCAAAACAAATTCACTGAAGCTGAATGCAGCCTCTTACAACAACACCAGCTGGTCCACTAACACAGATGGTTTCCTAGAACACCCACCTAGCAGGGGAAGCCTGTACTACAAGGGGCCTGAGCTCCAGAAGATAATTCTGATTTTTGTGTGGTAGATAGATAGAAATAGAGAATACAGACAAATAGATGATAGATATATAGATGATAGAGAGATAGAAATAGATATGTAGTTACAGATAATCTTGGATCTATAAGACGGAATGAGAAGTCTCAGCGGGATAACCAAATAAATGCTCTTAGGATCTAACAGAGGTAAGGAACTTCAATAAAACAGAAATTTAGGTCAGAAAAAGCACTTCGGCAAAACTTCCCATAATAAGGAAAAGTAGAGATTACACTTTCCCTGAGAGGAAAATCAAGCCTCTAGCTGAGAACATTGCTTTCTGAAGAGCAGAGCTGGACAGCTCTTCCTTTGAAGTGGCTACGTCTGGGCTGACCGCCAAGCACAGAAGCCTCGAACCCCAGCATCTAAGAATGTTACACGGGACGTTGAAGTTGGAACCTTCTGGTTTCAGTTTCACTGAGGGACCAATTATTTGGTTATCAGTTGGACACCACAGTGAACAAGAGACAGACCTCAAACCATACCTTTTTTTCTTTAAAAAAAAATTTTTTCAAATCCTCATTTGAGGGTATGTTTATTGATTTGAGAGAGAGAAGAAGGGAAGGAGGGGGAGAGAGAGAGGGAGAAAGGGAGAGAGGGAGAAGGGAAGAGAGAGAGAGAGAAGGGAAGAGAAACATCCCTGTGAGGGAGAAACATCCACCAGCTGCTTCCTGTATGTGCCCTGACCGGAATGGAACCTATAACCTTTTGGTATACAGGATGACACTCCAACCAACTGAGCCACCTGGCCAGGGCAATATATTCCTTTCTTGTAAAATCAAGGTAAATCAAGCATATAGAGAGGGCTTGGATTTGGAGGAGAGAAAGTTATGGGAAAAATTTTCTGGAGAGAGTTGGCTGCCTATTGGTACTCCTCCCCATTTAGATGAGAGGTGTGAGATTCTGTATTCTTTATCTCAAACCTAACAAAGGAGTTTCCTTGAGAGTTTGATATGTGTCCTCTGGGGCCTGGGGACACTGTGGACAGGTCTGATTGGCTCTAGAGGAGCCTAAGGAGACCCGATGACTAAATGCAATATGGTATCCTGGATGGGATTCTGCTACATCAAGCACTCTGCCTCCATGAAGCAGCTTGTTCTCAGTAAGAGAGGCAACAAAACCTCAGAAACTGAACCCCAGGGTTTTCTCACATTAAACACCACCGTTGTTTTGTTTTGTTTTTCAAAGTGCATTCAGCATTGCATGTATCTTATTTACTCCTTCCCTAACCACTCCTTGAAATGAGAGCAAGTGGTGGGGCCGAGGGTGGGGGACAAGCACACAGAGATGCCAAAGCAAGACGCTGACAACATGATTCCGTAGGAGCAGGAGCATCTTCTACCACCTTCAAGCAACCTTCTAAGACAGTGGTCACTCAAGACCTAACCTTCTCAGTTTCCCACGGGCCCACTCTGGCACAGCTCCCGTTACCCTGGTGCCCAGAGCCTGCACAGTGGCTCAGAGGCCCCGGAGGCACATCATGACCAGCCTGGAGCACTGCAGGTTAGCTGAGGCCTGCCTGTGCTATCTGAGGACCCCAAGGCCTGGGCTGGCTGAGATAGCTGTACTGTTTGCCTTAGCAGCCTGCCACAGGCAGGCAAGCAGGGCACCAGCAATCTGGGAGTCACTTAGGGCTTGCCTGGAAGTTGCTTTTCACCAGTACTGAGCTTACAGGGCAGTATGGGGTCCTGCCAGTATTAGAACCAAGGCTTCATTGGCCACGGAGCTGCAAGGAGTCTTGGGGAAGTCAAGTACTTCCCAAAGCATGTAACTCAAGCACCGGTTTTTAGGGCACTTAACAGGTTTTATCCAAAAAGTGTCTCATAATCAAGGAAATTTATAAAACACTGAATTCAAAACATATTAAGAATCTTTTCTATATGCCCTATCAGAACCTAATCTTCAAGAAGTAGCACTTTCCCAACTTTGCTGTGGGTTTGTTAGCTGAGGCTCAGTTTCCTCATCTGCATTGTAGAAATAATAATGTCCACCTTGGAGAATTGCCAGAAAGGTGAATGAGATCACGAGCTCACAAACATTCAGTACTGTATCTCACATAGTATGTGTTTGCAAATATCAGTTCCCTTCTCCTCCTCCTCTGCTTTTAATTTTTCTTTCAAATTTTCTCTGAGGCTCAGTAAATTACCCCTACATGCAACCTTCTGTGAAATTATTTAAAATCACGTTCCTGGGCTGTGGATGGCATCACGGTAATTATGTACGCAACAAAGGCTCCTACTCAGCTCATCTGGCAGGACAGGGGCACCCCAGACCCAAGGGGGCAGACATCCTGGTAAACACAGGAATCTGGTACACAACGCACAGTGCTAGTGGGAAACCCCACCTTGAGGCTTGAGTGGCAGCTTCACCGCCTCCAGAATCACCAAGGGACAGATGGAGCCCCAGTTAAAACACACAGCACAGATTCCTAATCATGAGAGAGGGGACTTGGCAGCCAGCTCAGTGGAAGAAGCACCACACTGAGTCCGAGGTCTTTAGTTGGCTCTTCGCCATCTCAGTGTCTGTGCCGCCTCAGCTGTGACATGCAGGGGTGTGGGCAGGGGCTCCCCATGCTCTCTTCATCTGACACATGTGGATCCCCCTTTTAGAGGTTACTGACTGTGGTCTAATCACACATCTGAGAAGCACAGTCCACACACCCAAAATGATTTTATTGGGACTGGAGCAATTTACAATAAAGTCCTCATTACAGCACATTGGAAAGTCTCAAGTTTGACAAAATTTATGTTCACAAATACAAATCGCTTTTTGCTCTGAGGCATGTAGGGGGCATGGGGAGAGGGGCAGGCAAAGTACAGGCAGAAGACAGACCTAATGGGCCCACAGTGAGTCCTTCCCCAGAAAAGGCTTCTCTGCGACTCAACCCTATTTCTAGATGCTCTCAGAGAGAGGGGGCAAAGTTCATTGACATTGTAGCTCTGCTGCCTGCTCTCTTCCTGGTTCATAGAGTTTCTGTGGCAGCATTAAGATAAGATTCTTGACACTACAGAGACAACAGGCACAGACAAGGGAGCCATTTGGCCAGAAAAAGTCCATCTGGGGATCCTCACGGGCTCAGAAAGCTCTCTCTGCTCCATGAAAGTCACTTCTTTTACCACTGTTCAGAAGATGATTTTTCAAACTTTATATCCTGGACTTTCCAAACATCCTCTTGAATACAAGAGTATAACAAAACCTCATTGTTCATTATAGGGAAGCAAGTGATATGACCAAATTCTGTTTCCATTAGCCGCGAGATCTAAGTGAACCTTGAACAAACCCCTTCTCCCCAAACCTCAGTTTTCCACTCAGCTCCATATCCATACTTTTGCTCCTTGGATCTGTCTGGTGCTAGAAGGAAATCTAAAACCAGTGACAGTGGCAATTGTGAAGAGTTGGTGAATCAACCTCTATTCTGCCTGACACGTCTCTCTTCTGCGTGACACAGTGAGTCACTCAGGACCAGATGGCAGGTGATGAAAACTCTCAGTCTCTGGAATGAGATTTCTCTGGCAAGTTGAGTCCTTAAGGATTATCAGGATGCCACAGGTTTCTGTAAGTGATGTGTGACCTGCCAGGATGATGTGGACAATGAAGAAGCCTTATTATTCAGACAACACAAAAGTGGCCTGTGTACACAGGTTGGGGGGTGAGGTGTCTAAACACAGTGATTTCTGGCATGTCAAAGGCCTGCTCCCTCATCCCCTGTGAAAGCAGGACAGTGTTTCCCAGCCCTTGCTCTGCCTGACTGCAGGAAAAAAGGACATACACCTCTTGGATGAGTTTTGTTCCCCGGCTCATCATGATGGCTGCCATTTGAGAAGAGGTAATTCAGCCAGGTTCCTCACCACTGACAAGATGAAGGCAGTCTGTCCACTCCATGACAGTCTTCTCCTTGGGTTCCTCTCCTACCTCTTCTCACTCTTTTGGTGGACACTATTCCTGGGAGAGACACTCCAGAGTTCTCTGCTATGCCCCTGTATCTCTGCATGGAAAAGTGCAATTTATAATGGAATGAAAAGTGCACACACAAAAGAAAACCTGCAAATAAATCCACAGCTAACAATTCATCACAAGTGGTGGGAAAAGGGGATGATTTTTATTTTCTTCTTTGTGCTTTTCTGAATCTTCCAAAGTTTTAATAATCATTTTCCTTTTTTTTTTAAAGAACCAAATTGGTCCTTTCTTGTCACATATCAGGACAAGCCACAACAGAGTTGTGATTCATCCTGGTCCGACAACTTCAGAAAGTGAGGCGTAAAACTCCCTAACCTTGCACTGGCCAATGAACCTTCTTCAAACACAGCTCTGTGCATCTGGGTCACCAACACCCAAAGTATAAATCAGGTGTCCTTTAATGGATGCTCAGTGGCAGGGAGGGCAGTGAGGCAGCTGCCTGACTCAGCCTCCATCTGTGCTGAAGTTGTCCTGTTCTCTGGCTCAGTAAACCAGGCTGATATGCCTCATAATATTTCTGAGACAGGAATTCATAAACATGTGTCTAGTTGGTAGGTGCCTTTTAGTTTTTACATCAAACATGACTTAGGAAGCTAAGCAGTTTCCTAAGAACTCAAGAGTCCTACAGCTTCTGCAGGAACTTGTTTCTAGCATGATGAAGGGCATGTATGAGAGGACAGGCTCTTTTCCAGGCCCTGCCTTCAGGCCCTCTCCCAGTCTCCACTGGAGACAGAGCCCTGCCCCTGCCTCTTCCCAACCATCTCTAACTCATCACCACAATGGGTTCCACAGATGACAGGTATGTCTTCCCCGACTGTAGCTGTGGGGAGGGCAGGAGGCTGTTGGCTACTGGAGACCTCCAGCCATTGCCCTTCTCAGTCCAAGCCACCCTGAAGGAAGGGACTGGGGAGGGTGGCTGCTCCTCCTGAGGCTTGGGCAGCCTCTGGCACATGCTCAGTAATGCCTTCAGCTCCACCCTGAAATTCTCGTTAAGCCAGCAGTAGATGAAGGGGTTGTAGCAGGTACTACTCATGGCAAACCAATGGAAGGTGAAGTAGAGGGCATTGTTGGTATGGATGACCTTGCTGGACAGGAGAAGGACATAGCAGTTGAGGGGGAACCAGCAGAGGGCAAAGAGGACCACCACCAGCATCAGCATCTTGATGGTCTTCTTCTTCTTGCGCCTCAGGGCCAGGTACTGCTCTGTGGTCACATCACCAATCGTGTTGCACAGCCATAGCTTCTTGGCCACACGGGCATAGGCCACAGAGATGATGAAGAGGGGTAGGATGTAAAGCAGCATGAAGGTGGCCAAGTCCAGGTACTTCCAGAAGAGGTCAGCTGGCTCAGGGAAGTCTGGCAGGCATAGGGAGCGGACAATGTCCTCACTGGGGGCAAGGGGAGAGAGAGACAGAGACATAGACACAGAGATACAGAGAAAGAGAGAGAAGGAGGGGCTGCAATTAGTCTGGAAAGCCTCGGCCCCAGAAGCACTCCACTGGGCTCCTGGTACATCCGTTCCAGCACTTTTGATGCTGTGGCCTATTTATCTGATTACATTTCTGGCTTTCCCACTAGACTGGGAGTTCTATAATGAGAAGGAATGAGAAGGAATAGACATGGATCTCTCCGTGTCCTCTTAACGTTGTATTATTCCTAGCCCATAAAAGAGACCCAGAAAATATCTGTTCATTAAATGAATGCAACACTGGCATTCTTCATGTTAGAACTAACTCATCGTGGGAGCACAACGTATTCAGGAATTCCCCATTGGACCATGTATTCCCATTGCAGAGGGGAACTAAGGAATGGGCCAAAGTGCATGATGGGTCTTGATAATGGGAGTAGCAATCCCAGAATAACATACTTATTTTCTATGCAATCTACCCAGTCCACTTAAAGCTTTTAAGAAATCTTCACATGGGTTGGAAAACCCAGAGCTGGTGTGTTAAAAATATGCAGATGATGACTTGCTGAATAAGGAGGCACAAGCCACCCACATGGGGCAGCAGGCAGCTCCCTAGGTCTCCAGGCTCCCATTTTGGGGAACTGAAAAAACCCTGGGGCCACTTTAAAGGAACCATTTCAATACATTCACACAAAGGAAGTAAAGTCACAAGATTTAGGACTTACAAATCCCAGAACAGGGGTGCAGTGAGCCAGGGAAAGGGCAGTCCTCCCTCCCAGGTCATCAGCCAGCAGGAGACAGAGAGCAGGGCAGTAAGCACCTATTACAAGGTGGCGGAGGGAGCAGTCACTCATTTTTTGCAGGCTCACCCCTGGGGGGTCATTTTAAAAGGTGCCCCAGGTAAAGCAACGCAGGAGCTTGTGGCCAGTTCCTCAGCTCTGATCTGAAAGTCCAGACTCTGTGTGAGCAGGTTCTCAGACTGTAAAATACCTAGGCAGCAACTCAAACTGGCTGTTTTCTCATCATACCACGTGCTTATTGCTCTTGCGATAGTGATGATGGTCATCACTAGCGAGAGACAGAACTCTCCTTGCTTTTGTTAGTGGATAAAAAATAGCCCTCCATGTGTGAAGGCAGATGGGGAGTCTGCTGGCTGGCGGGGTTTGGGTCTGTGATTCATCTCTCTATCCTAGAATTCGGGAGGGAGCCTTTTAGGTGAATTGAATTCAGCCTTCAGAGTTTGTTCTCTTGACCCTGCTTGTGTCACAGGAGAGTGCATGTTTGGTTCAGGTGGGGCAGCACGTGGCCACTGGGGGACACGCAAGCAGCGCCCCCCCCCAGAGCCCCTCAGACCCCCTTTACCTGTCTAGGGTGCTAGGCCCAAAGCTCCTGCCTGCCCTCCCCAAAATAGCTGGTACCTGTGGCCTTCTTAGGTGCCTAGGACTATCCTAGGGCTGCTGAAGACACTTCCCATAGATCCACTAAGAGCCTGACGTGGCATTTTCCCGAGAGAGGCCTGGAAATGAAAGCACAGCTCCAGTTGCCTGGAGGCTGGCAAACTCTGTCACCAGAGCTCCCTGAGGAGCAGGCTGCAGCTTCCTCCCAAATCGCACCCTTCCTGAAGCTCTCCCACTTCCTTGTCCTGCCTCCCCACTCCCTTACCCATTACTCCTGGAAGCACTTCCTTTAAAAATCACAGGCACTGTGGCCTTCCTTTATCTCAGGGTTTGTTCCTAAGGAACCGCATCTAAAACTGCTACGAACTGACAAAAACCACTCCAAGCTCATTCATTCATTCAGTAAATATGGGTTCAGGGCTTGTTACGTGGGGACAGGTAAATTAGGTGCTAGGGATACCAATGTAGCAAAATCAGAAATGGGGCCAGCTTTCCCCAACCTTACAATCTAGTGGGGGCGCTCACCTTTATAAACTAGTACCACACACGAGTGCTTACATTTAAAAAACTGAGTGCTTTGAAAGAAATTCTCATTCTGTGAGAGTGTATGAGAAAGAAACCTGAATGGGAGGTGGGGAAAGGTAGAGCATCCTGCCTCAGACACAGAGATACACATTTTGTTTGTAAGTTGTACAAGAGAATTGAAACAACCCCACTTAAGCAAGGCCTGGTGACTTTAAAGCTCAGTCTGTGAGAGCAGTGCTCCCTGTGGCAGCAGCTAATGAATACTGCCTTGGCCTTGAAGACCAACAGCTCAGAGGATGAGGAGGAAGCTAAAGTTGTAAAGGAGGAAAGATGAGAAAAAGCAGGAAAATATTCAGAGAAGAGAAAGTGAGAGAGGCACAGAAAACAGCTTGTGCATCAGGCACTGGCAACTCTGAGATTGAGAGAGGGCTCCACTCCCCTCTGCCAAGTCCTCTGAGTCCCCAGGCTGCTCCCTGCTAGTCGATCTCACCTGTACTTGAAGGTAAATAATTTCTGGCAGATAGCGTGTGGGAGTGAAAAGAAGGTAGCCAAGGTCCAGATGACTGCGATGTAGATGCCGCCTTTGGTGATGGAGATCCGGGGTTTTAATGGATGCATGATGACCTGGAAAACAAGCAAACTGCACCACTGGCTGAAGAAGTTTTGAATAAAATGAGAAGTCCAGATGACATGTCACAAGAAAGCATGTAAGTTCTACTTATAAAGAAAAACACCCATTAATTTATTATTGAGCCCCTGAGCTACACTGCCCCACAGCCCACCTCCAGGGGTGTGAAGGTGTCATCTGGACTCAGAAACCCCAGGCAGTCCAAATGCCTCTTGAAGGTCCCAAGTGGCAGGACCAGGGTGCAGTGAGGGGGTGAGGAGGGACAAAGGATGGGGTCTGCTTTCAGGACATCCGCAGCCCCACAGCAAGGCTGGCAGAGGACCAGCCCTGGCCAACCTCCACCTCCAGATCTGATCTCATCTCCCCGGGATTCTAGACCCCTTAGGTTACAAAGGGCTCCAAGAGGATCCGAGGGTGACGGTCATGGAGGGGAGACTCTCACCACTGATCGTGGGGAGCTGTACTGACATTTACTGGGGGGTTCCCAGCACTGCTTATAAAAGCCATTACTAAACTGCAGGGGTCCCCTGCTCTCCCAGGCCTATAATAAAGCCAGTGTTATAGGCTTCAGGCTGAAAAGCATCTTGGAAATGCTACTGTTTGCCAACTGATTGTTCTAAAAGTTTTAAAAAACAGGAAAAAAATAGGAATTTAGCATGTTAAGATTAGAATCACTATGTCTTGAATAAGGCAGTTTGGGAGAGATGAGTCCAGGGTCAAGGGCCCAGAGGTCATAAAGAGCTGCTACCACCTCACGGCCCCATCCTAAGACACACTGGATATTCTGCATGTGTCCTCCCAAATTTTTCTCCAATTCTTTTAAGGTTTTACAGGAGGAAGTGACTAGGCTTTAGAGGCGGCCCAGAGCCACTCTGGACTTTGCCATCTTTGCCCCTCACACTCCTTTGCTGTTCAGGTCACGGAAGGGAGTGGAAGCCTGGGTCAGAGGCCCCAGACATTGCTCAAAGACTCCACTGGCTTTGGGATGGGGTCCCATGTTCAGGTACATGTCACAGCCACACGGTCAGTATGGGCAAGACTTCCCCCTGTTCCTCAGACCCACCTTTACAAACGTTAATTCTCAGTTAGCTGTGTTACATGGGAGAGCATAGGCCAGGTAAAGGCAGTCCAGAGTCCTTCTTGCTGAATTAAGGGAGAAGGTTAAGAAAAGGCAGGAAACATTTGTCACAAACATTTGCACCAAAGTATCTGCAATATAAATGTCAAAAGGACGGCACTGCAGGGGTCTGCCAAGTCCAGTTCCCTATCGGACACATGAATGTCTTCTAAACCCCCCCCATCAGACCTTGCGTGAATATGACACAAAACTCACTGCCTCCCCAGGCAGCTTTGTGCACCTTCAAATACTTCTTTTAGAAAACTCTCCCTCGTATTAAGCTGCATCTCTGAATCTGCATCTTGAAGCCTCCTGTCTTTTGGTCCTTGTGGCACCTCTTGGAGCTACTCAGAATAAATTCTCTCTCTCTGTCCTGGTGGCCCTTATGATATAAGCCTTGTGGGTGTCCTTGAGTCTTCTCAGAGCAGAGTGAACTCGTAATCAGGGCACGGGCTTGGAGCCTGACAGACCTCAGTCCTAACCCTAGCTTCAACATTCACCAGGCATGTGATCTTGGAACAGGTACACACGCACTTTTCTGAGCCTCCATTCCTTGATTCAGCAGAGACCCAAGTATACAGCATGAGTTCGTTGAGTTATTTAGTGTAAGACACCTGCCATCGTGCCCTCCTCTTCTGGGATGGACACTCTCAGGTCCTCTTCAGTTCCCTTCACCACATTCCCCCATGCGTGTCCCACCCCAGTGCCTGCTGATCCCCCTGGATGCCCTAGCTTGTTTCCCTCCTCAACAGCTTGGGCAATAGTGTACCCATCTCTCAGCCAGGAGCCTTATCTCCAACCTATAGTAATTTGCCACTCTCTTTTCACCTGTGATTTTCCATCTACCCATAAAGCATATTCATTAATTTCTGAGATGCTAGCAACGAGGCCAACTTTTTGCAGCACCTAGCACAAAGAGATTAACATACCTAACCTAAGCACTCATACTGGTCAATGAGACAAATGTATTCATTGGAAAATAGGCTAAAATACAGTCTTAAGGGCCCCACACCCCTGTGGACAACCAATCAGAGAGGGAAGGACAGGGCGCTGGGGGCAGGTGCCCTCACCTGGTGGCGGTTCACAGCAATGGCTGTCAGCGTCAGTACTGAGACGTGCAGGGAGCAGTACTGGGCAAAGCGGCTGACGTGGCACATGCCCTTCCCGAACACCCATGTGCTGTTCACAAAGCGGACCTGGAAACAAGCCCACAGAGGTGAGGAGGCAGACAGGCCTTGACCCGACAGCCCCCACCTGGCCCTGCGGTCTCTGTGGAACATGCCTCGAAGGCCTCTTCCAGCTCCTCCCTCTTCCACTCCTCACAGCTGAACTGAGGGTCACACATGATTTGCTCTAGCATGACTCACTGTCAATTATTCAATTAAACAAACTCCAATCATGTGGCTGGGTCCAGGCACTGTTAGGTGCCAGGAGAGCATGGAAAAGACATGGGCTTTGGCTTCAGTTCCAAGGTCATGGCCCTGGTGAAGCCTACCATCATTTTGTGCCTGGATCATGACAGCCTCATCTCAGCTTTCCCTGCCCTCCAGTCTTGTCCCCTTGTAACTCGGCCTTCCCACCTCTATAAGTTTCTAGCTGTGTGACGTTGAGCAAGCTATATCATCTCTCTGAACTTAATTTTCCTCATTTATAAAAAAAATTATGGCTTAAAAATCTCTACCTTGTAGGCTTATGTAAGGATTGAGTGTTTTAAAAGTCTATAAAGGGTGGGATACATGTTTGGCAGATTGCTAGAAAGATATTATTAGAAATAAATATTAACTCTTTTTAAATAAAATTAAAAAAAAAAAAAAAAAAAAAAAACCTGGCTGGCGTGGCTCAGTGGATTGAGTACTGGCCTGCAAACCAAAGGGTCACAGGTTCATTTCCCAGTCAGGAAAACATCTGAGTTGCAGGTCAGGTCCCCAGGAGAGGAAGTGTGAGAGCCAACCACACATTGATGTTTCTCCCTTTCTTCCTCCCTTCTCCTCTCTCTAACAAATAAATAAATAAAATTTTAAAAAGAAATAAATAGTAGCTATTTTTGTGGCAATAATAAATTAATTCTTGGTCCATATGAGTTCAGAATAATGGGGAAGACACAACTGAAAAGTCACAGCATAGCACATGGGCTATGCTCTCAAATGTTGGCTAAGCAGGCCTTGCAATACATCATTTGGGAAACAGAGCTGGAGGCCTGAAGATGTGTGGGCAGGGGCAGGGTCGAATGCAGGGTGGTGGAGGACAAAGAGAAGACAAGCCCCTGGGACAGTGCAAGGCTTTAGGGGCAGGTCTAGGCCTCGCCCACATCATCCAGGGCTACTTGCGCACTCAGTCATGCTCGAGCAGCTCCTGTGAATAATGTCCCATGCCTGAGACAGGTCAAGCATTGATTCTGATAAAGGAGCTTCCATTCTATGCAAAGGAGGGCTCAAGTACCTTGGATTAAAAAAACAGAAGGTATTTAACGCCCTATAGAAGGCTCAGGCAAAGGGCACAGATCAGGCAAAGGCCAGCAGATCACAGACTTTACTATGTTTGGAATAGGCAAGGAGGTGCGACATGAGGCTTCTGAGCAGTCCAGTACCATTACGGAGCTAGAAATCTTCAGCTATGCCTACTCCTCACCTCCCATATTCAGTGTATTTGCTGATCATATTTTTCTTAAACCATATCATTACCTTCCCGCTTAGAATCATCATGGCCCTGAGGAGCCAGATGCCTTAAGAGGACCCAGGCCCATTCAGAGCCTGGGCCCAGCCTTTCTTCTGGCTCCCCTCCCCTCTCCCCTGCCCTGCTGCCTCCTCCACTGTGCTTCCTGCCCCCATTGTGCCAGATACACTGAGGCACTGAGTGGTCCCTCAACACAACATGAACTTTGATGCCCCTTGTCTTTGTTCTCCCAGGTCCCTCCGTCTGCACTGAACACTCATCTTGACCTGGGAAATTCCTACTCATCCTGGCCTCTGAAATGTCATGTTCTTTGTAAGGTCTCCTCTGACCTTCTCGTGGGTCTTGGGTAGGTCAAGATGGATGACTCCCTCCTCTGGGCTCCACCACACTCTGTGTATGTCTCTCCCATGGGAACTGTAAGTATTGTTCTCCTGATACGCTGATATAGTGTGTAAAGAGGACAACAAGAGAGACCAGGGAGGAAGGGTATTGTCATCAACCGGCCTGAAGTCAGGACATCTTATCCAGTGAAGAAGACTGGCTGAAGTTTTAGAAGACCCTCCTCTCAACACTTTCAGTCTTCTGGTTGCCAGCTCCTTGGAAGCTCAGATGGGAGTTTGGAGTGGGACAGGTACATGGGTCAGGATGAAGGCCACATTGCTTTGGATCAACCTGGAAATGGTGGTTTAAGGACCTTGACAGCCCCTCCTCACAGGAGACCCCCAGGGCAGGAGTTGCCAGCTCTTGCCTGCAGCCTGGCCTAGGCCTCCCTCCCCACCCACCCTCATGTCTGTTACATATCTAGCCATGCATCCTGCTATGAGCAGCAGCACAAGGCCACGACCTGGGACCCTCCAGTTCCGGGCCTGGGTGGCCTAGCCCAAACCCATCATTGCAGATTGTCAGGACAGAAGCCAAAGGGGGAGTCAAGGGGAGTCAGAGATGCACTCTCTTGTGCTTCAAGGCAGCAGAGGGAGTGGTAGGGAGGGAGGCAAGGGCATTTGGAAGCCCCTTTGTTCTTGGCTAGTGGCTAGAGGTTCCTGAGTGGCCAGGAATCCTTTAGATGTAGGCTGGAAGGAGGACAGGGAAGGGCCATGGTTCAGAGTAGTAGAAGCTTAACATGGTCCAGGAGTGCTGGCTTAGTGGACTCAAGTCAGGGGAAGTCATTCTCACTCTGGCCCTGCCAATTTTTAGTCAAGTGACCTCGGACAAGGGTTTGAATATCTCTGGACCTTAGTTTCCTTGTCTGCAAAATGTGAATAATGTTTTCATAAGTGAGGACAGGAGAATGTAGTTTTAGAATATGACAAAGACAGAGCGTCAATGAGGTACAAAGAGATACAAAGAACTACCATCTGAATAATAACTCAAATTCTACAAACTGTTATTCTACATATTGAAAAAGCTCGTGCTACAAAAGCCTAAGATTTAGCTGTCATCGTCATTGCTCAGTCAAAGCTCTCATAGTCTCAAATCATCCATGAACACCCCACTCACAAGTCACAGAGGGACAAAAATGACACTGTGAATGCCCAGCAGCCAAAGCTGGGGGAGGAGGCTCACCCGCCACCCTTGTGCAGATGCCCAAGGCCAGCTCCAGCTCTGGGGCCCAATCTCTTCCCCAACACACACTTCATGCACAGCGACACTGGCAAAGCACAGGAGAGAAATGTAAAGAAGCGGTTTAGGAAAATGCATGTAAGGTTCTATTAACAATTAGCAATTGTTTGATATTTCAGCTGTGGCAGAAAGCAGCATCCCAGAGTGGGGTGTATTTAATGGACTGCACTCTGGTGAAGGAGGGGCAGGTAACCTAACCAACTCTGCTAACGTTTCAAGGGGATCTGATTTACTGCTCAATTACCAAACAAGCTCATGCACGGTGACATTAAAATTAAATAGGAAATGATCATTCATTCACAACTGGCTGCAGACACTAAAATCATTATCCCAGTGTCACCAGCTGCAGAAGCTCTGGCTTAGAAGGTGGGAGAGAGGGAGAGGAACAGGGAGAGGGAGAGGGAGAAGGAGAGGGAGGGGGCACACACCCGACAAGGTCAGAGAGACAGGGAGAAAGGTAAAGAGAGAAACAGAGACAGGCAGACAAAGGCACAGAAAGGAAAAAAGATGAAGATACAGAGAAAAGAGAGAGGAAGAGAGACAGACTGAAAAAAAGACAGAAAAACAGGAGTTGATAAATTAGAGATGAGAGGGCACAAGAGAAAAGAGACTAGGGGAGATTATGACAGGAAGACAGGCGGAAGAGGGAGAGAGCGCAGAGAAATGAGGGAAGTAGTGGTGGCCCGGTGGAAGGTGGACGGAGCCAGGAGAAAGAATTGAGAGCTAAGGCCGGGAGAGAGAGCGCGCAGCCGACCCAGCCCCGGTCTTACCAAAGTGAAGGGGGTGTTGAGGAGCGTGATCATTAGGTCGGCGACAGCCAGGTTGACGATGAAGAGGCTAGTGGCAGAGTGCATTTGCTGGTTCTTGAAGATGACATGACAGACCAGGACGTTGCCAAAGAGAGAGAAGATGATGATGAAGGAGTAAGCCACAATGAGCAGGGCTTTCACCGTGGGGTTTTGGGACTCGGCCCCGTAGCGCCGCTGGCCCACAAAGTTTTGCCAGTCGGAAAAGGTGTAGTTGTTCCAGAGGAAGTGCGAGGCATTGGGTGTGGCCAGGGTCGCCACCAGGCTCCGGTCATCCGCCTGGTCCTCGGAGAGCTCCGTGGCTCCCACCAAGGGGAGGAGAAGGAGCAGCACCCAGTGAGGGACCATTTTGCAGGAGCCACCGCTTCCCGGGCTGTGCCTGCCTGGCTGCAGGCGGGCGCGGAGCAGTGGGAGGAGGGACCCTGGGCCTCTCAGCCCCTGGGGGTACCCTATTGCCACTGGCCTCCAGCCCTGAATCCGCACGCTCCGGCTGGTGCCACACTTTTATGTCCCTGCGCCTCCGCCGATTGGACAGCGCAGCGTCTCTAGCGACGACAGTGACGCGCTCCTGCTCCGAGAGCTCCCTGGCTGCTCCCCCACCCCCAGCGGGCTCCCACTTGAAGACTAAAACTCCGGCAGAATGGCCAAGCCAGGTTCCCTAAAGTGCACTCATCTGCTCGGGTTCTGCTTAAGCCTCGTTCTTGTAAAGGGAGCAGGTGGAAGCTGTCCCGGGGGTTAAGTTGGGATGGTATGGGGCACAATGCAAAGATCGTGTCTGCCTACCCGGGGGCACCCTGTTTGGAGACAAGGACAAACAACACGGGTTTGCGTCTGATCTTCAGCCCTGGCATGGTTCCCGTGCTGAGGTGGATCCGAGTCCTGGAAGTTCTGGGTTCAATGTTCCTCCAAGACACTTCAGTGGCCAGACTTCAGCGGTGCTGAGGAGCTTAAGCTTTGTTTCCTTCCCCGTAGACTTAATGTGGGAAGCTGTTTTTCAAGGAAACTCTACAAAGCAGGAAACTCTTTTGACAGGATCAAAGAATCCAAAGAGAAATGTAGCCATGTGCCCACTTCTTCACTAACAGTAAGTTTTCTTACATAGAAGTTTTTGAAGATGTAGTCAGGGATATCACCCATGTTGGGGGTTTTTGTTGTTGTTGTTCCCCCCCACCACCTACTTTTCCAGGAAATCTTGATGTCTTATCTGTCTTCACTCCCAGTGTGAGGTCTCTCCCAGTCACCCCTGTCCCACCACTCACCTACTTGATCCTGTGGGATCAGGGTCAAACCCTAGCTTTGTGACTTCCTCGCTGTAAAATCCTGGGAAAGTTATGCAACTTTACTGGCCCTGGTGAAGGCCAGTATATGTGGGGTTTTCAGAGACCCCTGTATGGATCCCCCACCACACGAACTTGCACTCTGGTACTAGGATGCAGCTGTTGGTTAACTATTTGTAAACACCCCCGGTAGACTCTTTCTAGTCATTTTACCCAACTGAGCGGTGCCATTGGACTGGGACTCCATCAAATGATTCAAGTGTAGGTGTCCACTTGGCCCCAGGGAAAGCCACACCTTTACCCCACCTAAACCCTGGAGAATGGTCCCCTCCCACCAAAGTCCTCTTTTCCCACTGGGCCATGAGGGGAAGCCCAGCCATCTCTCACTTTGGAACTTTCCCAGAAAAGTTAGATATCAGCTTTTGTACCCCCTCAAACTGCAGGGACACAGGTCAAGCTGTCCTATTACTGAGTCATTAGATAATGGTTTAAGTGTTACCATAGTAAAATACAAGATGTACTTATCCATGTATGAGGGAGTCAGGAAAGTCTTTCCAGAAGAAGTGACGCTTCAGCCCAGTCCTGAGGGACCAGCAAGAGATTGTTAGGTCATGGAGGAGGAGGCAGAGGGAGGAAGATGAAGTACTCTGTCAGGAAGGAATCATGGTACTACAAAGAGAGTGAGTATGACGCATTCACCAACTGTGGGAGGATAAAGAATGTAGCATGTCCTGCAAGGAGATGAATGGAGAGAAAGGCCCAGAGAGGGAGGCAGGGGCTTGAACAAGAAGGGCTCTGCAAGAATTTGAACAATTTGCAGAGGGCAAAGGGAATTCACAGAAGGGCTATAAGTAGAGACCGACAAGATAGATTTGCATTTTAGAAAGAACACTGCAGCAACTTAAAGGAGGATAGAGCAGGGCTTGAGGCAGGAAGTTGGAAGCCTGAGTAACCCAGGTGAGTAGGCAAGACCTAAATCAAGGTGCTAGGAAGGGACAGAGGAGCAAGATGGATAGAGATTGGAGGAAGGAGTCGAGATGATTGCTAAATTCAGCCTGAAGTCAAACATGAAAAATATGAAAGATCTTCCTTTGACCTCAACACCTCCTAGAGGTTTGGGCCTATCTTTCTCCTTTACTTTATCAGCAAGTTCAAAGAAGTCCACCCTTGTCTCATTTTTCACTTCACATTCATTCTTTAAGCACCTATGTTTGGGGGAAGAGGATGGCAAGCAGAAGTCCTCCACTTCTGCTGGTGGACCTGGCAGGTGCCATGGAATTATGTGGTTAGGAAAGGGAATTATGTGACTGATCCCAGGAGAAGGGGTAGGGGTGCCAGGCAGATGAAATAATAGGTATTTATCTACAGGCAATAAACCAAGAAATGCTGTAAACATGTAACACCAGAGCTTGGGTAGATTTGATGCTTCATCAAGATGACTTAGCACCATCTGGAGAAGGCAAGGCTAGAATGTAAAGGTAATTTAGAAAACAGAATCCTGGTTGCTTGAGTTGTGCCCAGTGTTAGAAAGAATGTACTGGCAGAAGAGGGCTAGCCAGCATCAACCACAGAGAAAAAAATTCCAAGGTAAGTAAGTATAATGTGGACCACTTAAATAATGATTTAGCTTTGATTCCTTGCCTCATCATTGTAGGTGCCCATCTTGCAGGTGTAAGGGCCAGGTGCTGGAAACTTCCTCTCTGAAAGAAGAGGTACTACATTTTATTATTGGCTTTCTGCATAAGCAAATCCTGAGACAAAGATTCTAGTGCAAGGGTTTATTTGGAGGGGAAGGCAAATCCCAGTAGGTGACTGGAAAAGTGAGACAGGAAAGGGAAGGAGAACTGGGTAAACAAGGGAAGGGTACTGCCAGGCCAGCCGCCACTGTGGGTGACTGGAGCTTAACCCTGCTGGGAACACCAGTGTAAAGTATACACATCAGCTATCCAAAACAATGAGTGAGGGAGCTGAGATAGCTGCACACCAACTCCTGTCAATCACCGGTTGAAGGGTGCTCCGCCCACCCCAGGTATGATAAATTCTCCTACACTCCTGGGTTAGTAAGTAGGCAGCTTAAATGGGCTCCAGAGAATAGAGAAGGCACTCAGGCACATAAATACTGGTGCTGGCAGTTGGGAATTGGACTGGAGTGCAGAATAGTTAGAACATACTGAGAATGACCAAAGTCTACAATCACTTCCTCTTCCTCTTTCCCAAGCATTCAGCTGCTCTCTGCTCAGCCTGGTCCTCATGAGTTCTAAGCCCAGCTCACTGTCCCCAACATAACCTGAACTGCTAGGACAACCCAGCACTTGATGAAACCAGTACATCCCCCCCCACCACCATCAACCCCACACAAAGACTAAGTTACTAAAAGAAGTTTCTTCCTCAGAGGCTTCATTGGTCCTGCAACATTACCATTGCTGTTACTAAGGAGATTTGGGAAGGCACAAAGCCGCTTTCACAGAATGAAGCAGCTCCTTCTTTTGTGCCTTCTGAATAAAACCAAGGACACTGTGTGGAGTCAGTATGTGCCACATAGTAATTATGCATATTTCTGTCTTTAATAATAGTCACATGTATTGAACATACCAGAGAACAGAGAGTTGTGTTTAACTGTTTAAAATGAACTTGAAACAAAAAAGAAAAATAATAAATCACTTCACAAATATTATAATAAAAACTAGATGAATTGTAGGATAATAATATCACACAGAGGCCTTTAAAATAGGTGTTTCTGACAGCTTCACCATATCAACATTCCAGGTACCACAAGTAATTGCTAATTTGACACCAGTATTGTTTCCTGAAAAGTTAAAACCTCAGCATCCACCACAATTCTTCTCTGGTGTCAATCACAGTGGCAGAGGACAAAAAGGAGCAATTAGTACCATGCCAGGCACTCAGCAGTCACTCAAAGTTTGTGTTAATGGCAAAAGTCAACATACTTGACCTAACAAATGAACCAAGTAGGCCTGAGCCATAAAGCATGGCTGAAGATATTCCCAAATGCAATAAAAACACAAAGTGTATGGGCAGTTTATGCTAGGAACTGGTTTCCAAATTTCAGTACACTGGAGCCATTAGGTAAAAAAAGTATATTTAGGATAAGTAAAAGGAAGTGTGTCCAAGTTCCATCTTACAGTTTGTAGCTTCAGAGTTTTTTGTAATTTGCTTGAACTTACTCTGCACTTTACATAGAAAGTTTTATAAATGGAGGCATGGTTCTTGGGCCAAGTCATTAACAGCCCACTAAACACATAATGCAGACAAATGGTAGCATTAGTTATACCACAGAACTGGTAGTTAAGTGTTGGTGCTCTGGGATGCTGTTCTCCATTAGCTGCTCCTCTTGAATTAAATGTCCCCCCAGATGAGCTCAGCCACCTCCACTGGTTGAGGCATCACTCACCAACGACTCCAAGATCTGTATCTCTACTTACCACTTTTGTTGAAAGCTCCAGATCAATATTATATATCCAACTGTTGAATGGACATTTTCACCTGGAATATCCCCACACACTTAAAATTTGGTAAGGTCCAAACTAAACTCATTATATCCCACACTTCCTCACTTTCTTATATTTGCTCCTTTTTTTGTTCTCTTGTTCACCATGGTTAAAATCTTGGGGTCATCCCACAGCCCACCAACTTCATGATGTATTTGAAGATGCTCTAGAACTGTCTTGAACCATCCTTTCTCCCACTGCCAGGACCAGAAAAACTCTCCTTCATTCTTTAGGTCCCAGCTCAAGTGTTGTGAGGACTTCTCATCCCCTTAACAACTCTGGAAAATCTATTCATTTAAAAGTGCTTCCATTACATGTGATTGCTCCCTGGTGTTTCTTGTTGTATGCTATTTGTGACTTATCTTTAGCATTGCCCACTAAACTGCCAGCTCTTCCGGGCCAGGAATGCTCTTACACCCACTGTCACCTCCCAGAGCCTCACAGAGTCGTCATACGGGGGAGATGGCAGTATCGTGGCAGAGACAGCACACCTGATTCAGACAACCTGGGATACAAGTCTAATTCAGAATACTCCTTTTTCTCTCTAGTAGGATCCTAAGATATATCTAAGTTTTAATCATTTAAAATTATATAAACTTCTATCTTCTAAATTCAATGTAAAACCTACTTTCTGTGAAAACTGTATTTTATGGCTCTGTTCCTCATTAAACACTTAAAATGAGGATTTTTTTCATGAGCTCTTTTGGGGACAAAGAGAAGATGATACTGATCCTTCGATGGGTAGAACCATGAAATTAGTGTTTTAAGGAGATTTTCTGAAATACTACAGGTTGAGTCATAATTCTTAGCAACAGTTCTAATTCTATATTCTTAATTGCTATTGGGCTATTTTTCTTCTCCTTTATTTCTGCTGTGCACCTTGTTTCAAATCAGATCCCCAGAAAAAGAGGATAATTAAGCCTGATATTTAAGCTACTTGATTAATACTGCATCTTATTGAGGAAGGAACGATTAATGGTTTTTTAAACAATGACAAATAAAAATTTTGTTAAAAATTATTTCTAGAAAAGCATCACTGGGTCTGCAACCCATTTTCACAGGATGCAAGCAATAGCTATCATCAATCTTATAATGTTTTGAAAAATGCTTTAATAGGTTTTTTTAAAAATTACCACTTGAGGCCATTAGTTTTTGAGCACCAAAAAAGGCAAGCTTTCTTTTCTCATGTTAATTTTATCGTGCTTCTATGTTATAAAGTTCATGCTCTGATAAAGACAAATTCTAGCAATTACAGTTGGAATTTCAGTTTGCAGGCAATGGAACAGAGGAAGTCTGTTTTGTTTGAAATATAGTGATCATACCTCTCTGAGGAAAAAAACTACACAATGAGGTAAGCAAGTAGGATCTGAAGGTAAAAGTCAGATCTTGACGAACCAGACTATTTAAAAAAAAAATACCACTAAGGAGTCACATGTTGGCTTCTCCAGCATGGCAGCCATGAAAGATGGCTGTGGCTCAGAAGTGGCGGCAGAAACCGCAGTAACTCCACCTGGGGATTCCTGAGGCCGCATTTGTGGAAGATGTGAGTTCCTTTATGATACAGCCTGGGAATGAGACTGTGGATACAGTACTAAAGAAACTAGATGAGCAGTACCGGAGTACAAATTTATGGAACTCAACCTTGCTCAAAAGAAAAGGAGGCTAAAAGGTCAGATTCTTGAAATGAAGCTCACTTTAGAAATTCTAAAATACATGTGGAAGATGAGTCTACCAATTCACTGGAATCCAGATTCTTAAAGGCAGGTAGCGGGTATTGCAAAGCTTCAGCTCCTCCTACCGATAAAGTGTGTCTGTGGTTGGGGGCTAATGTAATGCTTGAACAGGATATTGATGAAGCTCAGGCATTGTTGGAAAATAATTTATCGACTGCCACAAAGAATCCTGATTCTCTTGAGGAAGACCTTGACTTTTGGGGTGATCACTTTACTACCACCAAAGTCATTATGGCCAGGTTTATAATTGGGACATAGAGAGAAGGAACAAAGATGATTCTACCAAGAACAAAGCATAATATAGGCAATTCAAAATAGTGGTTTGGTTTTCCAAACATGTTCTTTTAAATACTCCAAAGTTTATCCTTAAAGGTCAACATAACTTTTAATGATTTTTAACAGTAAGAATGATAATTGAAACCTTTTTAAAAAGATAAATACCTTTTAATTTATTTATAAAAACAAAATTAGTTTCAAATACTTCATGGAATTAGCAGTATTTTTTTTCTCATTTCCAACAAAGCAAATGCTGCTTTCGTCATTTCTTTTTTGTTTGTTTGTTTGTCAGAACAAAAGTCTTAGCTGAAACAGCTGAAGACTGCATGCACAATGGAGGGTGAATTCTGGATACTTTAGCAGTTTGCTTTTTTTTTATTGGCTGATGTTACTGTCCTCTCACTTGATGTGGTTAAGCCAGTTTAGAGAAAAATCAGTTCAATATTTGCAAACTTGTTGTCTTTAATATACGTTGGGCTTTATGGTCCTCTGTTACAGTCATTTGTCTCATGTAAATGGAGTTTCATGAATTACTGCATAGCCAATAACTATTTATTATAATATTCTGTACTTTTCAAGAAATGGTCATCTGCCTTTCCAAACCTTAAGAGGGCTATTGAGACAATACGTCTTCTTACCCACTGTAAGTGCAGAGTGCCTTTGCAATGCCAGCATAAGGGAGATTTCAGCTAACAGGAAATGAGAAAATCACTCAAAACGCAAAATTCTTGGCTAAGGTGAATTTGTATTTCTTAGTAGTTCTTTAAAGCAACTGAAAAGAAATATTAAGATACATATAAATCTGCAATGGTTGAAAAGACTTGTGAGCTTTTTCATTCACAATAAAACCTCATGGGAATAGTGAAAAATCTCCATGGAAGGCTATTAGTACAGTGGCTACTAGTGGGTGATAGAGTTTGGTAAAAACACAAATGTATTATTATAGCTCCACGTAGTAAAAAGTATACTTATACAATGTTTTGTACTTGCATTTCATGATATTAAAACAGTGAAGTTAAAACTGGAAAAAATATCACTAAGGATATCATAAAAACCTGAAATTAGGGGCAAAGTAATAAAATCTAAATTGTGTGAGAAAAAGAACTGCACCATTTATAGTATACCTACAAATTTAATAGCTAAATAAAAGATCTCAGCAGCAAGTAACTTCTGGCAAGGCTGTGGACCCCCGCCTGGGCCTGACAGTTCCTCCTGAGCTGACCACACCGCAGCCTTTCCTCTCCGCACCACCTAGCAACTGACATCTGCCTCTCCCATTAGAGGAGCTCCCTGGAGTGCAGGCAGTCTGCTCCTTTCATCTGTTAAATCAAGCCTAGCATGGTGCCTGGAAGAACAGGCTCTTATTAAATATTTAATGCATGTAAACTTAATTACTAAGGTCTTTTTAAGACAAAAATTCCAAAGCACTTAGAACTAAAGCAGAGCTATTAATTTCCCATCACTCCTTGACAATGGAAATATCTCTGATAAACACACCTGGCTGCATTCTGCGGTAGGAGTATAGGGTATAAATTTACAAAGCCATCAGTTCAATATCCTCTCTGCTAATAATCTCCTAGTATATAATCAAAATTGTCATCCAGGTTACGTCAGCTCAGTTGGCTGATCAGAACAGTGACCCACCTCTGACGGTGACTATATAAGGGACCTGTTACAGGTAAAGATGGATTGTAAAACACTTTTTTTCCCCAAGTATAAATGGTATTTGTAAAATAACACAAAAGATCAAAATAATAAAAATCTTCACAATCCTGCTATTAACATTTTGGTGTGTTTCCTTTAAATCTTTTCACGTAATTTAAGTGAGCTATTATCAGTTTTGTGTCCTGCTTACACTATTCTGAGAGCATTTTTCCATGTTACTAAATTTTTCTCAAAAGTGTCCATGAAACTTTTACTAAGAGTTTTGGCTTAGTGGCTGCATATTTTTGTCCCATGGAATACCATAGCACAACATATTTTTCACTATAATAAATGCTTGATAAAATTGTATTTTTACATAAATATTTTTAGTTTTATATGGAAATATAGTATAGTAAACTCACGTGTACCCATCCTCCAGCTCCAATCCATTTTCCCTCCCCTAGCCCAGGTTATTTGGAAGCAAATTTCAGACATTGTATAATTATATCATTTAACTTGATAGTAATATAGGGTACATCATGTATGTGATATAGAGGATATTACATATACTCTATTTTTAACCAAATATTCAGTCAGCCGTACATAAATCTTTGAACACATTTCTGATTCTCTCCCTAGGGCAGAGTCTAAAAACAGAATTCCAGGTAAATGAGATGAAAGTGTTTTAGGGCTCATGATAATTTGCCAGATTGTTTGCAAAAGGGATATATCTATCTATACTGCCCCCCACAACATGAAAGCACCTCTTTCACTGCATTCTAAACCACACCTAGTCATTTATTTGATTTTTGAACTACATTATAAAAGGCTCCTTTCAATGATTTTTGGGGTTTACAACTCATCACCCAGAAGCTAATGGTGAGATTTGAGGAGTCAGTCAGAGCTGGGCTTCAGCCTCCGCCAGGATAGCCATGTGACTTGTGCTAGTCAGTTTCTGAGCATCTGCTTCCTAATTCAGTAAAGATACTTACCACGTAGGATCTTGTGGTAGTTAAAATATAATAATGTTTACGAAGGGCTTAGTACAATCCTGGCAAGCAAAAAGAGTTCAATAAATGGTATATTTCTTTTAGACTAAACGTTCCATAAGGTTACATCTATTATGGGTTTTTGGTTTTTTTTGGTGTTTTAGCATTTGCTTAGTGCCTGGTACATAGCAAGCACTCAACAGCAAATGAATGAAAGAATTCTATTTTGCTAGTTAAAAATGGTATGGCATTTAGGGGGGATCAAGATGGCGGCATGGTAAGAGGACGTACATCTCTGCCTCCCACACATAGGTCTTAAACCGGGACATTTTTCAAAGCAGCACAGCAAAGAGACACCAGAAACACAGCATTTTTGAAAACAGATTATCGAAAATTGCAGTGGACGTTGAAAAACCGGACGGTAAGGAGAGTACTCCGGCGGTGCGGAGACC
>PVKU01005069.1:0-131176 GCA_004027475.1 Anoura caudifer
TCCCATTGTTTTTGAGGTTCTTCTTATTAGCCTTAACTTCTTAAATTGATCTGTTCTGGCTCCCTGGGTTTATGGTGTGAACTGTGGTAGAATACCTGTGAGATTCAGTGGAGCTGTCTGCTTCAGGTATCCTGGTGTTCACAGTTTCCGCTGTCTTATCTGTTGAAATGCCCCCTCCTTGGGATCGTCTCTGGTTTTTCCACAATTCCAGGGCTGGTTTTTTGTTGTTGTTTTGTTTTGTTTTTGTCTTATTCATGGGTATTTAAAAAGAGAAAAGAGGAAATAATGGAAAGAGAAGAAAGAAAAAGAAAAAAAAAGAGGAAAGAAGAGAAAAAAGAAAAAAGAGGAAGCAAGAAGAGATAAAATTGGAAAGAAAGGAAGAAGGAATAAGGCAAGAAAGAAGATACGCAAAGCAAAGGATGTTGAGGGGGAAAAAAGAAAAAAGATAAAAATAATAAAAAATAATAGAAAAAAATTAGAAAAAAATTAAAATTTAAAAAGAGAAAAAAGAAAAAAAAAGAGAAAAAAGCAACAAGAAAAAAGAAAAAAAAATTAAATTAAAAAAAACCCCAACAATTCTTGCTGTTTTCAATCTTGCTGAGCTGGTGTTTCTGGTCTTGTTGGATGCAATCGTCTAGGGGTGACAGTATCGCTTTTGTCCCTGTTCAGCGCTCATCTATCTTTACACTACTGTCCTCAGGGCTAGCCCTGGGCCTCTCTGCCCAGGGCCTCAGGTATAAGTTCTGAGGATGTGCGTGCCTATCCCAGTTGCACGCAGGTGCCTATGATCTCGCAGCCACCTGTGGTCACATACAGGAGCCAATCCTTGTGCACTCATCCCCAATGGATGGCGGGCTCAGGCGCATGGCTGCCCCTCCGGCACTGGGCACCGGAGGCTGGCGAGTTCAGGCGAGCAGAGAATCAGCTGCCCCGTGGGCGCGCCTGCCACAATGGCGCCGAGGGGAGCGGGCTCAGGCGGGCAGGCGGGCAGCCGAACAGCCGTCCCGCGGGCGCGCACCTGTTCCAGTGGCACTAGGCGCTGGAGGTCCCGCCAGCCCAGGTGCGTGGCTGTCTCAATGTTACCAGGAGCAAATGACCCGTGGGCACCGGCCTCCCGCAAGCCCACGCCTGTAGCTGCCCCTAGGGTGCCGGGAGCCAAAGGCCCCAGGAGCTCAGGTGTGTGGCTGACCCAGTGGCGCTGGCCACCAACAATCAGGCGAGCTCCGGTATGCGGTCCTTCCCCGGGATATGCGTGGGTGTTCACACCCCCAGCTTGTCTGCCACTGAGACCCCAACTCTTCTCTGTAAGATTTCAAGCAACTGGGTTTATCCCAGTGCCGCTAAAATTTTGTTTGGCTGGGGAGGGAGCAGTTGACCCAGCTCCCTCCCTATTCTTGTGGCGAGCCTGGCGAGAGCCTGCCCGGGCCTCAGTCCCGGCCCTGGTGTCCCTGCTGTCCCTTGGGCTCTTATTATTGTTCTGAAGTACTCTCCTTACCGTCTGGTTTTTCACTGTCCACTACAATTTTTTGATCTCCTGATTTCAAATATGCTGCGTTTCTGATGGCTGTTTGCTCCGTTCCGATGTAAATCAGCCAGAATATTCTCCTGTGTGTAGGGGGGAGCGAAATATGCTCCTTCCTACTGCGCCGCCATCTTAGATCTCCTAAATATATAGTTTCTTATTTCCCCTTCTTTCTTACCTAAAAGATATAATACTTTATTCTACTGTACTGTGCAAATCATAGAATTTTAAAGGTGAATCAGACCTTGTGGATATCCACAAGGTCTGATTCACCTTTAAAATACATATATGGGAGGGTTGGGGTGGTAGCCTGGGATGGGAGTAAAAGAGATAACTACACAAACAACAATTAAAATAAAAAAATAAATTAAAAAAATACATATATACACTCACATATATGTATATACATATATACATATATTTATTTATTTAAAGATGTTGCAGTCATTGGGAAGCTATTTTTTAAAATTTATTTATTGATATTAGAGAGAGGAAATGGGGGGAGAGAGAGAGAGAGAGAGAGAGAGGAACATTGCTTTGTTGTTCCACTTATTGATGCATTCATCGGTTGATTCTTGTATGTGCCCTGGCAGGGGGGCAGGGGGTGGGGGTTTGAACCCGCAACCTTGGTACATGGAGATGATGCCCTAACCAATTGACCCACCTAGCCAAGGCCTTAGGTTATATTTCTAAGATTATTTTTCTTGATTTTTTTTTTTAGACATTAGATCAGCAACAGTTCTTCACAGAGGAAGAACTGAAAGAATATGAAAGTCTAATCTCCATGCAAGAAAATGAACTTAAGAAAAAAGCAGATGAGCTTCAGAAACAGAAAGAAGAGCTACAGCGTCAGCATGACCAGCTGGAGGCGCAGAAGCTGGAGTATCATCAGGTTGTATGAGCGTGTAAGAGGGTTGTGGCGTGAGGTGCTTTCCTAAAAGCCTCTGTTGTTGTAACATTTCAGTGTAGGATTAACTATAGTATTTTAAATTTTGGTATTTTTTTAAATTGCTTTGTTGAATATTAATCTAAATTTTAGAGTTTGAATATTACATTTTGGAAAATAATTTTCCAAATTGAATATGTGGTGATTTGCCAAAGGTCACACATATAAGAGAAAATCAAATGATACCTCCTTTTAAAACATTCTTTTTCCATTCCCCAGGTTGTACAGCAGATGGAACAAAAAAAATTACAACAAGAAATTTCTCCATCAGGGCCTGGTGGACACTCGCAGTTCGAGCCACGTATGTAATTTTTTTTGCTTATTTGTTTGTTTAAGGAAATAAAAATATGGAATAAATTAAAATCCACATTTGTTATGAATATAATTTCAAATTATTAGTATCTATGCTATTTTCTATACATTTGTGGAAATAGAGCACCTTGTATTATAGAAAAATGAAAAGGCCTCTATAATTTGTATGTATCTATACATTTTGACAGCTATACAATTTGATATCCATATTTATGATGAAGTGATTTATTTCAACATTGTTTATAATTTGTTATCATTTTTTATATTATCAGAGAACATTTTTTTCCTGTTTTATTTTATTATTTATTTATTTACTTATTTTACCGTAACGTCCATTCCGACTTTATTAACAGTTTTAGTTTTACAATGCTTGGTACCATAAGCATTCTCCAGCCAGACAGAATGTCCATTTCCATAAAAGATGCAGGTAAAGAAAACACAGGTTATTTGCATAAGCCTGTTTAAACATTCCAATGTTCATAATCCCATCAACCTTTTTTTTTGTTGGATGAACAAGCTTTCTGTTCTCTAATTGTAGTCCACACCACACCTTCACCAGTGGGGTTCTCATGTCAAAAAGTCCAGAAGCTTCTATCCTCCACCTCCTGACCATTTTACCCACTCTGGTGCAAAGGCTTTGGCTCTTCCTCAGGGAGGGGTCAAGTCAAGGGACTCTGGTCCTTTGGTCAGCCTTCATCTATATTCACCTCCCTAACCATTGCTCGACACAGTTTCAGGTCAAATGTCTCATCATCATCTTTGAATCTTGGCTTTCAAAATGTTTCTCAACCAGGACAAGTAAAGCAGCCTTGTTTGGGGCCTTCGAGGTCCTGTAGTAAAACCGAGCCAGGGCCATGAAGCGACTCTTTCTTACTGACCCATCGAGTTGAGTAGCTGCAGTTACGCTCTGCTGCGACCCCCCAGTGTGGGTACGTTGGTCTTCACAAACGTATCTGCCAGCGTTCTAAGCTGTTCCACTCTAAAAGTTGTGTGTATTGGTGAGCAGAACTTGACTTTTCTGGTCCATTTTATGTGGAAGATGTATGTTGGAGGCCCTTTTCCTTCATACAGATACATGCTCAAAAAATCCAGCTTGCTTTCTAATCACCCAAAATGTGAAGACAGGAGGTCAAACACCCAAATTTCACTTCGTTTTTCAGCGTCTGCCATAATATCTTGCAGAAGTAGAATGGCCCACTGTGTGTGTTTCCGAGTGCCTACATTTGGTTTGTGTTGAACATGGTTTCTTAATCATGATCTATGATTAGCTAAGTGCATTTAAAAACAAACAAATATTATATATAAAAGAAGATTCCGAATAAAGGAAGATACCTTTAAAATGAGAGTATATGTTTTCTTTTTTTAACAGTCATTTAACGTCTGAAGTCCACCAGAACTTGGAAGAAAACTGTAAAAATCAACATCTGTGTCACCTTCTTACCTCCCTTCCTCTTTCTCTACTCAATAAATATTTTAAAGCATATATGGAATAAAGGAAGATAAGTTTTGTATGAGAACACATGTTTTTTTGGACACATATTTAAAGACTGAAATCCCCCGGAACCAGGAAGGAAACCTCCATATCTGCTCTCACTTTCATACCTCCCCCTTTTTTCCTTTATTCTCCTTTAGCGCGTTAATTAAGTGGCCTTCTGCCATAATGTAATGAAACTGTCAGTTAACTATTTCAGTGAGAAAGCTCTGTCTGTTGCTTTGAAGATAGATTGCTCTCACTCACGAAAATAGATATTCTTTTATCAGTGCTTATCATCCCCTCTCTTAATAAAAGTCTCTTTGATGTTCATCATTCTGCTCCTGAGAAGACCATCCCATCCCCCAGCATTCCCCGGTAACTTCCTCAGCTAGAAATTCTTCTACTGAGTGGCTTTTGCTACCACTTCAAATCATTTTTCATTCATAGTTTTGCTTTCTACTCTATCATTTAAGATCAGGTTTGCTACATATAACCAAAAACCAAAGATAACAATGGTTTAAACTAACTAGAAATTTTTCCTTTTTATGTAAAAGAAATCTGTAGGTAGGTGGTGTCCAAATTCCTGCCTTTCTGCTCTGCTCTCTTCAGGGCATGGTTTTTATCCTCAAGTTACCTCATCTGCATTCTTCAGGATTACTTTTGGAGGCAGTGAAGGAGGGTGGGAAAGGAACTTTCTCCAGCTGAATCAGCTTTCTGATGCAGTTTTCCTGGAGAACCACGCATATTTGAACTTACATCTCATTGGCCCAAACTGAGTCACATGGCCATCTCCCTGCTAGGGAAGCTAACAAATCCTTGTGGCAGTGTGGCCAGCTAAGGTTAGGATTCTTTGACTAAAAAAGATGGGAAGAGACAATGTTTGGTAGGCAACTTTTAGTTTTAACCTAGACAGCCTTGTTGGCTACCTAAACACTCTTCGGAAACAGAAAATGCTTCCCCCACCTCAAAAGGAGACCACCGAAATCCAGCCCATTATTACACACAGCTCAAAGACTATGATATCTCTGGCCTTCTACAAAACTGAAAAGCAAGGTGCCTGCCTCGTGAGTTCCCTCTGCATCATGGTGGGATAGGTACAGGACAGCTGCCATAAAATGAACCTTTTTGAAAAGGGGAAGGTGGCAAACATGCAATCACTGATCCATAGCTAGGTCTTGCTGCTCTGTCCATAAATATATTCCCTGGCTTTCCCATCAGGCAACTCCTGATTCACCTGTCTGGGGGGAGCTCCCTTGTCTGATGTCCTCAGGGGCCTGTGGCATTGCGCTCTTGGAAGTCTTTATTGCCCGTTAATTTTTAAATGCACATCTGCATGGGCATTGGAAAGGGCACCTTGGAGGCTGGGTAGTTCTAGCACTTCACTTCCTGTTATTTTGGGTTTGGGGGCTTGGGGATTGCTTTCAATAGTTACAGGCTCTTGTAGGCTAGGTTTAAGGTTTTCATTTTTATTTTTGGTAAAACAGGGACCTAATAACTTACTACATTTTTGGTCTGTTTTCTTCAGTTATTACCATGAGTAACCATCAAGATCTTGTCAAAGCATAGTTTTTAACAAAGAAACCATTGTTACTTGCTGGCTTCTGTGCTCTCTCCCTCTCCCCAGGAATCTTAAATGAATGGCCCTACTGGGGACCATTTACACTACAAGCTTGGATGGGATGACAACAGGCTTTATTTGATCTTTTTACTCAGGATGGCCCCTGGCCCCCCGTTAGTGGGCAGGACATTCTCAAGGGAGGGTCTTGAAAAAGGTTAAGGAAGTTTTAGCTGCTTCCTCAGAACCTTTACTTATGGAGTATGGTTGTACTTGACTTTATCAATTCTTCAGGACTCCAGATTTGGGAATCTGCCCATTTGTCTTGTAGACAGACAACAAGTCCCTCAGCAAAGCTCAGCAAAGCTCTATGCCTTTCCTTCCATCTCTGCCGACTCGTTAGCCTTAGCCTGAGTGGCATCTGTCTTGTAGGACTTTGCGGAAAGAGGCTGAGGCAGCTCCCTCGTGCTAGCGTTCTACCACCACTTTCTCTGATACCTTAACTTAGGTTGGCATGAGGTCTCATGGCCCAAAGCCCAACCTTCTCAACTCAGCCCACTTCATATGTAAGATCCTTTTACTTGCTGCACCTTCCTTCTAGCTACCAAATTCTGTATAGGTCAAGATTCTTGGTGGTGGGTAATGGAATCTTCCTTAGCTGTTAAACCTAATGGGATTGGTGAAGGGGGATAGACAGCTCACAGTGTCTTCAAGAGGGCTGAAGAAACAGAACCTAGGCTGAGCTAGGAAGTACATCACAAGAGAGGGCTGCCAAAGAAGCTGCTGCTTTTGGAACAATTGAGAAGCTGCCTGCCATTTTGGAAAACTGCCTGCTGGATTAGGAAGATGTGAACAGTTGCCAGCTCCTGAGCCACACCCTGCATCATGTGGGAAAAGGGGATGCCTTGCGTGCCGCCTCTGTCCCCATGACTGTGTTCCGGGTGAAAGTCTCAAGTGAGGGCATCTGACTGTTGGGCCAGTCAGGCCTGGAGCCCTAGCTGCCAGGGAGGTGGGGAAATAACAGTGTTTAATTTTCCTACCTCTGTAGTACAGGAACACATGTTTAAAGTTTTGAAGTGAACCAATCCACTGTAATACCTCATAATTATACATTGTTTCTCTTCACATTAATAATTTTTAAACTTAGTCCTCATTTCACAATTTTTTAATAATTACTGCATATTCCTCCAAACATACTTCAGATTTTTTCTTAAATCACAGATCCTAAAATTAAGTATAGCAATCTAGAAAAGTTCTGCTTATATTCAGCTTAACCATCCCCCTCAAAAGTCACTCAGCCAAGTAATGCTACCTTTTTTGGTTTTTTTTTTGTTTTTTTTTTTTTGAGATGAAGAAGAATTCCTATCTTTATTGTTTAAATTGTAGGAAATATTAAAAAATGGTCTGGAATATCCTTGTATTGACTAATGTATCTCCTGAGATACACTCTTTGGACTGTGGCTAAATTGGAAAGTAATTGAAGAAGAACTTACAGAAATTTCTTAAAATGCTTTTTTGGCATGAATAAATGATAGATATTAACCTAGACATACCTCACAGTTTCCAGCAAATTATTATGATTTATATTATTTTAAAAAGAATTGTGAGCTAAAATTACTTATAGACTTAAGGAATTGCAGTTCTGTGAGTCCTGGGCATTTGTGAGTGAATATTATTTATTTTTCTTTTTTTTTTTTAAGATTTATTTATTTTTAGACGGGGAAGGGAAAGAGAGAGGGAGATAAAAATCAATGTGTGGTTGCCTCTCACATGCCCCCAGCTGGGGACCTGGCCTGCCATCCAGGCATGTGCCCTGATGGGGAATCAAACCAGTGACCCTTTGGTTCACAGGCCTGTACTCAATCCAGTGAGCTACACTAGGGAGGGCTGAATATTATTTCTTAGAAAGTAACTAATAGTACTCTCTCTGGCCCTGTTAGAAAGCATTGGTCCTGTGTTTAATTTATACCATTCTCCTTCATACCTTGTTAGATATTAGTCTTTGCTTTAGCTGACTTAGTGGTATGTATCAGTAATTGGGGTTTTGTTTCATATATGAATTTTCATGAAGCATGTAAATTTTACAGTATACTTAGGTCTATATAATTAAAGTTTTATTTTAAAAGATGATGGTCCACTATAATTTTTAACTCTCACTAAAGAGAACTGCAGTGTAGAAATGGCAGTAAAAATCCTCTGAGATGTGTCTATACATTTATTTTAACCAAGACTTGTTCACAGCAGCGTAATTTAGAATCACTAAATGTATTTGTAGAGTTAGGCAGAAAAACAGCTACATTTCATTTTTACTGATGTCTACAGTTTTCCCTGCAGAGCTTTTAGTATTCATTTTAACTGATGTCAGTCACGTTCTTGATGATGAAGGTCACCTACCTGCCTGGTCATCGCCACCCCTTGCCTGTACTTCTTATGCGCTCACCCTTCCGGTGGCCTTCAAAGCTCTGCATGCTTATAAACAAGTTTTCCTTTGTTTATAATTTGTATGCAATCTACTGCAGACAATAGCTTTGACTTTTCCTGTGCACATTTTCTTACTTCCTTTTGTTTTATCCCTAGTGATATTTCCCAAGACTTTCCAGGATTATGAAAATGTATCTTGTAATTAAAATGTTAAAATGTTTTATTTTTATAATTCTTAACAATTTTGCCACGCCAAGGAATTTTAAAATGAGTAATGATTTATCTTCCCCATGATTTTAAAGTTATGACTTTCTGAGTGCTTTAAAATTGAGAGAAACCCTGGCTGGTGTAGCTCAGTTGATTGAGCTTGGGCTGTGAACCAAAGGGTAGCCAGTTTGATTCCCAGTCAGGGAACATGCCTGGGTTGCAAGCCAGGTCTCCCATGGGGGGCCATGTGAGAGACAACCACACATTGATGTTTCTCACCCTCTCTTTCTCACTCCCTTCCACTCTCTCTAAATGAATAAATAAAATCTTTAAAAAAATAAAATAAAATTGAGAGAGAAGAAGTAAAATTTCATCGAGTTCTCTTTGCCATCCCCCTGTGAATCACTGTATTAAAATGTTATTTTTGTTCAATTTTGGCCCATTGAAATGTTCCCTTTTAGTGATATGAGATTATCTGTCACTTCCTTAAGCCTCTAACCTCACTTTGGATCCCCTGGGTGTGGAGTGGGGGATGTGTGTGCTGCCCGGGCCCCTGTTTGTTTTGTGTCATGCTGTTTACCTGTTTTGCTGTCTCTTGTTACCACCCTGCAGTTGTTCAAGGGATCTGAATTTGTTTTACCTTTGAATTTTACTCTTTCTGTTTGGGGGTTTGATATTTTGTAAATATTTCCTTATTAGAGTATTAGTCTTAGAGATGATTTCCTTTAAGAACATATAGATAATTTCCTTAACAAATATGCCATGCCCTTTGGTGTTTTAAACATTTTATAACCTTGAAGCATTTTTGTCACATGCAACAATTAGAAACTGTCATTTTTGTGTAGCGATTCCTTCTTATGCTATAGCATTGAGTACTGTTTAATAATAGTTTAAAAAATATGTTATGTACCCCAGAAGAGGTTTTCTATCTCACAGTTGTTAATAAAGGAAAAAAAATTTTTTTGAATAGACCAGACATGAATTCAATAGACATGAATTCGGCAATCGTTGATTAGAAGAGAAGGGGCATCATTTATTGTTCCTTCATTACTCTTGCCTGGATGATCTGAGTTTTAATTAAGTTCTTTCCTTTCTATGTACTCTCTGATTTTCAAACTTCCATACTGACTTCTCCATTATTGTATTTTTTAAAATTTATTTTTTAGAGAGAGGGGAAGGGAGGGAGAAGGCGAGGGAGAGAAACATGGATCAGTTGCCTCTCACACGCCCCCAACCAGAGACCTGGCCCCACAACTCAGACCTGTGCCCTGAATGGAACCTGTGACCTTTTGGTTTGTGGGACGATGCCCAGCCCACTGAGCCACACCAGTCAGGGCTCCATTATTGCATTTCTAACATACTGCCCCAACCGCTGGAGAAAGCTCTGAGGGGTGTAGGATGTTGTAGTTCTCCTGTCGGCTATCTTAAAGTTCCATAGCCACTGGCTTTGTGGGGCTTATTTTCAGGCCTTTCAAATGAATTTCCCCTTCCCTCACAATCTTGAACTGTCTGCCTTTTCTGTAAGAGAGTCTGCTGTACTACTAATAATTACTGATTAAGATATTGATGTGACATTATTAAAATAGGATTAATTTCCAAACGATTTATGTAAAAGATAAAGAAGAGGCTAAGTGCTTTACTTTAAGGACATTTTGAAGCCAGTTAATGCCCCAAGTGACTGTTTCACTCTTTCGGGATGGCTCTGGTGACTTCTGGATAGCTCTGTCTGCACCTGTTTAGTTTCAGGGCCCCAGGATGGAGGCTGGAGTACCGCCGTCAGGGTGGGCAAAGGAGCCCCTTCTCAGGGAAGGTTTGTCTTTCTCTGAAGCTGTTAGTCCAGCATCCATTAGCCCCCATGGAAGTCATAATAAGCTCTTGCCAATTTCAAAGTGTATGTCTGCATACCAATTAACATAGACTCTAAATGAAATATCATATTTTTGGAAGGCGTGTGTGTGTGTGTTTGTATGTAAGCTTGTGCCTAAAATAGATCTGGAGGGAAGACTGTTAGTTATTCCATGTTTATATTGTGAAAATTTTCTTTGTTTAAATATTCCATGTTTTCTGGCATTTAAACATGAAAAATCTTTTGTATTATTATTGCTTTTCCTTTTCATGAAGGAGACCAATGCTGCTTAATCCATATTGTACCAATAGTTATTATGTTATAAAAACCATCTAATAATGGTGATTTATACATCCTGTTTTAAAGTCGGGATTGTAAAGAGCTTCTACTTTGTTGTTACTAATTTGAGGGGATATTGCCCCTCAAAATTTTTAAATTTAAATGTTGAATTAAAATTTAACCTTTTGTAAATATGTGGCCAAAAATATTCTGTTAATTTTAAACCTTGTAAAAATTTTAGCAGTTTTAAGTGTACTTAATTCTTCTTGGCTTATTCAGATAATTGGACTATTTTTAAAACTATGAGGAAATGACTGGATTTAATTTGATCAGGAAGACACAGCCTTTACACAAGTTTGTTATATTTGAATTCATTTGTTGACACTATGTTGTAAGTATTCTTTTAGTGCAATATTTGTCAAAAAGTATTCTAATTATTTGTATAGGTTCATTTTTAATTATGTTAAATGTAACATCAGAACAATGTGTAATATTTGTTATAATTTTTTGGGAAAAAGACACATTTGACAACTGTTGAAAGAATGCATTGTTTGCGAAACACCAACATTACAGAGTCACAGTCTTGGGGCCTTAGAGATGTTCACCCACGAAGGAGCCCCCCCCTCAGGATGTCCCAGGAGACTCCTTATTCATTCCCTGCTTCCATTCTTCCAGTGACAGCACTGAAGTGGAAGTCACAGTGGTTTCCAGGTATGTCTGCATAAGGGAATCACCTAAGAGCTTCAAAACATATGGGTGCCTTCGTCCCATCTCCAGGGATTGTGGCTCCATTCTTCTGTAGTGTGGCCTGGGCTTTGGAAGTTTCAAAAGATCTCCAGGTGATCCTAACGTGAGGATGAATTTGGTAACTGCTGACAAATCATGTGAAAAACCACATCAACTTTTTTCAACATTAGAGAATCTACCCTGGAAACCTGGGTAGAGGAAACCTGACTTAATGTTATGAAGGTTCTTCTACAAGCATTTAGATGTCACTCCAGAGGATGTTTAACTACACACATGCACACTCCAGTGTTTATATAATATGGAGAAAACATTTATTTCCACTTACATTCAAGAACCATTTAATCTGGGACTAGGTGTTAGGACTCTGGCTCTGTCATTTCCTAGCTACAGTTGGCCCTTGAACAATGTGGTTTTGAACTGGGCAGTTCCACTTAGATGTGGGTTTTTTCCCCAATAAATACTGTGAATGTATTTTTTCTTCCTTGTGATTTCCGTAACATTTTCTTTTCTTGAGCTGACTTAATTGTAATTCTATAGTACACAAAACATAGAAAATATGTGTTACTCTATTGTTTGTTATTAGTAAGGTTTCCGGTCAACAGAAGGCTGTTAGTAGTTACGTTGACAGGGAGGCAAAAATCACACGTGGTTTTAAGCTATGCAGGAGGTCAGCACCCCTAACCCTTGCATGGTTCAAGAGTCAACTGTACACGATGTTTTTCCTTCCAAGTCTAGAGGAAAAAGTCTGGGAGTTTTAGAATGTGAGTGTTCAATTTTTTCTCTAACTTTTCAATTTGAAATCACTTCAGACTCGAAAAACTTGCAAAAATGGTACAATTTCCATATCTCCTTCACCTAGCTTCTCCAAATGTTAATACCTTACAATGTTATTAAAATCAGGCAATTGAAATTAATACAATTCTACCAGCTAATCTACAAATTTTGCCAATTTTCCCACTAACATATTTTTTTCTAGGCCAAGAGCTAATCCAGGATTACACATTGCTTTTAGTTGTGTGTGCATGTGTGTCTGTAAATGTTAACTTTGAAAAAAAAATCACACCTAACCAAAAAAAATTACAGTAGTACAAATAACCCTAGTAGGCCCATTTCTATATTTATCTGTTGTTAGCGTCCTGCCACATTTGTGCTCAAACTTTCTCTCTGTGTAATTCTTTTTTCTTTTACTGAAGTACTTCAGAATTAAGTTGCAGACATTGTGATCCTATACCCTAAATATGTGAGTATTTCCTAAGAACAAAGACTTTAACCCTGGCTGGGCAGCTCAGTTGGTTAGAGTGTTGTGCCGATATACCAAAGTTGTGGGTTCAGTCCCTAGTCAGGGAAGGTAGAAGGTACACAAATAAGTGGAACAACAAATCCATGTTTCTCTCTCTGCCCCCTTTCCTCTCTTTCCAAAATCAATTAAAAAAAAAAAGAACAAAGACATTATTTTGTAATAACCATCTTATAATGATTAAATTCAGGAAATTTAACATTGTTACAATACTATTAATCTAACATATATTAGTAGTATCCACCATTTGTCTTAATACTATCCTTCATAGGAATTTTTTTCATGATTTAGGATTTCATCCAGGATTGAGCTTTGCATTTAGTTGACATGTCTCTCATTTCCCCTGATCTGAAACAGCTCTTCAGCCTTCCTTTGTCTTTCATGACATGGATATTTTTGAAGAGTACAGGTCAGTTGTTTTATAAAACAAAGGTTCTTCTTTTTAAAGATTTTATTTTATTTAGTTTCAGATAGAGGGGAAGGGAGGGAGGAAGAGGAGGAGAGAAATATCAATATGTGGTTGCCTCTTGTGCACCCCCGACTGGGAACCTGGCCCACAACCCAGTCATGTGCCCTGACTGGGAATCAAAAGGAAGAAATGCCCTTTGGTTCACAGACTGGCACTCAATCCACTGAGCCACATCAGCTGGGGCAAAAACAAAGTTTAATGAGAAAAAAAATCAGTCCTAAATAGGTTGGACATTTTTGTTCACAAGAGTTGTTTGTCGCAGCTGCTTTCAACGGTACTGGTCTTGATTAGATTTCTGAGGCTAAGGACTATGCTTTACTCACCCCCGAGAGACCGTAGCAGGCAGAGTGCAGCAAATGGCAGCTGCAGGATGACTTGAGGCAGACCAGCACCGAGCAGAGCAGGATCAGGGCAGAGCTGACTAGTTGGGGAGGCTGCCTTCAGGCACTGGACTGAAGCATCTTGGAGATATAAATTGAGCTGCCGGTTTAAGTAATGGAAGCTTAAAAAAAAAAAAAAACACCCATAAGTTTATCAGGTGAGGCAGGATACTAAGAAGCTAGGAAAATTCCTTGGCAAGTGGAATGCAGAAACTGAGACAAGATAATTAAGCAAGGCCAAACAATTTCACCAATTTACAGCCAGCTAGTGAATTATAAGACCTTATCTTCCCTAACCAAGGACATATGAGAACAAATGGTTTCTACCTCTCCTTCCTGACCACAGAAAAGTTTAAGACCCTGATCAGGGAGGAAGAGAACACAGACCCAGTTAATGCCATTTGTGCCAGCCGAACCCAAGAATGGATGGAGTCAGGGGAACAAATAACAAAAACCTGACTAGAGCAAGACAGACCCAAGATAAAAGTAAAGAGGTGTAGCTGACCAGAAAATAATGCCAAATTCCCCTATAGCTTCATTTTGATGCATCAGCATATTCACACAGCTAGAAAGCTGATGAATATTCTACTGAATCTCTCCCCTAAGATTCTCACCCACAGAAGATCAAAACCCTCAAGACAAAGGATGCCAGTGGGCCCTCGCTCTATAACACGCCTGTACCTTTTCTTTGGGCAATGAACTTTTTACTCTCTTTCTCCTGAACTCTAAGAGTCTCCATGAGACTTGCAACCAGGGAAGCAGTGGGCAGCAACAGCTGTCCTGGGCTTATCCCTGAACCTGTCTCCAAGGTCAACTCTTTTCTATTTCATTCAAGTGAACTAACTTCAGCCTGCCTTGGGTCCCTTCTTTGCTTTGTAAAGTTGGTAGGGAGTCAAGGCAGAACCACCTGGTCTCTCTTGTTGCTCCCTCTACCCTAAGTCCTCCCTTAACGCCTCCCCCCCCCCGCCCCCGCCGGCCCCAGCTTTAATAAAGGAGCTCTCAAATTCACGTGGAGTCAAGTATGAAATCTTCCCTCCAGGAAGTCAAGAGTCTATATATTACGTGCCAGCGTGGGGAATACCCACTCTAGCAGTTTCCTAAGACCAGCGCACCAAGACCGCTTGGTTTTACAATCCGCTGGGGCGGGGCGGGGCCGGTGATGTCGCCAGCACCGGCGCCGGGCGATAACGTCACAGTTTTTTTCTAGAAGGAGGTGTGACTCTTGGTAAAGTCCGCCGCAGCCGGGGCGGGCGGTGGGTGGGCGTGACCACAGGTCCGCGAAAGTTGCGGGGCCGGGCTGGATTGAAGATTTGGCATCGGCAAAAAGATTTAGAAGGTGCAGCTACTCCACATCGCCCACGAAAGGAAATTTCTTCGTCCGCCACGTACTGCCCATTGCCTGTTAGGATCGGGCGCTTCGCTCTACAGGAAAAATCTGGTCAGGCGGCCACCTAAGCAGGGACCAAGGTTGGGGCCCCTGCAGACCCAAACCAAGACCCAAGCCAGGCAACCAGGGCCCAAACCAGGCATGGCCGTGGATGCCGGTACACTGTACTGCTTTGTCCCGAGGCTTCTGGTCCTGGTTTTCGGGCTCCCGCTGCTCACCGCAGGTAAGACCTAGGCGAGGTTGGGGCATGGGACTGGGGGGTTGGAGGATGGGAAAGGTGCAGGGTGGTTGTCGCTAGCTCCTCTCTGGTCGCCCCTTCCGGAGTCCCTGAGTCTGAGCTCTACTTTTTGAAGTTAGATTCATTTATTAATTCGACAATTAGATAATGATGCCGTCAGCACTTATAGGAGCCTGTTACTGCCTCCTTCAGGTTGAGTGCTCTGTGGATTTTTTATTTATTTTTTATTTTTAAGTATGTTTTATTGATTGTGCTTTTACAGTTTTCCCAATCCCCCCCCACTTTATCTCCCCTCCGCCTGCACCCCCCAGCCCTCCAGCATTCCCTCCCTTAGTTCATGTCCATGGGTTGTAAGTTCTTTGACTTCTCCGTTTCCTATGCCATTCTTAATTTCTCCCCGTCTGTTTTATGCCTACCAATTATGCTTCTTACTCCCTGTACCTTTCCCCGTCCATCTTTCCCCTCCCTCTCTCCACCGAAAACCCTCCGTTTCTCTGCTCTGTGGATTTTAGCGCCTCTATTGCATCATCCTACATCCTGGAACTCTGAAGGTCAATGAGGCATCTAGCGTTTTCCTAAAGTCTTTACTGAGACTGAGTGGTGATATTCAAACATTTTTCATTAAAAAAATGCTTCTCCAGATTGTTTTCTTTTTAATTTTTTATTGCACCATAAACATTATTGCATGCAAAGGATGAAAATCTGCTACTTCCTTTTTTCTCGCCATCTTTGCAAAGATTTAGGGGTCATTTCTGCCTTTCCTTGAAAGCTTGAATCTACTTTCCAACACTGCTGAACGTGTTCACTAGTAAGTCAAACAAGATGGGGCCTTTTAAATGAAGGTCTTCATTTAAAAAAAAAGAAGAAGAAGAAGAAGAAAGGAAGAAAAGAAAAGAAAATCTGCTCCTGAAACAGAGAAAGTTCAAATTGGGTGATGAAAATGACAATTAAAGAAATGTATTGGGCTGGCCAAAAAGTCTGCTACATTTTTTATGGAAAATAACATTTTTCATTTTCACCAATAACTTTATTGCTGGATATTTTGAGTATGTTGGCTATCTCTCACTATTGGCTTCTAGTGGGTAGAGGCCAGGGATGCTGCTAAACATCTTCCAATGCATAAGACAGCCCCACAGCAAAGAATTATCTGGCCAAAATGTCAGTAGTATCAAGAAACTTTGCAAATCACTTTTAACACATCTGATCAGTCACAGCACCTTCTCCATACACTGCACAAATCTTTTTTCTGTTTCAGTTGTGTTTTCACCTTTATTGAACTAATGAAGCATAATGTGCCAAAAATGTTGCATATCTTCTTCCCTTCTTCCATCTTCAGTATTAAAATGGCTGCACAAAAATTCACCAATTTTGCTAAGTTTTTTAAAAATGCACACTGATATGACCGCTATCACAATACAATCTAACAAAATTGCTTTGAATGAAGTTAAAGACAACTAAGTGCTACTAGAGGCATCTTACAGAAAAAAACTAAAGGAACTGTTTGGCCAACACAATATTAGCATAAGATTAAAGCCCCAGCCTGGCAAATGCCTGCCATGGGCACTACACAAAAGGAATGTCTACAAAGTCCCTTTGTGGTGCCCTACAGCCACCCCTAAGTTACCTTGGGCCCCTGGGTGGAAAAGGTTCTGTAAACATTCTTGCATTCACATACTCCCTCCCTCACCCCATTTCTGTCTGGTTGTCTTCACCTCATCTTCTACCCCAGCCGTCTTGTTAAATTCTCTTACCACTTTCTCATTGCTCAAGTGCATGTCATGTATGGCCTCTTTGTATTCCTCGAATCTCAAAGATATTCCTTCATTTTCACTGTAGAGTTTTCCACCTTAAGATGTCGCCACGTTTTCCTGTCTTGCAGGAGTTCTGGACAGGTCCCTCCTTGTTTGGCCTAGCCAAGTGCCGAGAACAACAGACATGCAGACCTTTTCCCTTTCCATGCCCTGGCCTTCCTGCCCATTCCAGTGTTCTGCTCGCAGTGAGAAAGACCCTCACACTGACCTGAAAGAACCCAGAGCAACCTTAGGAATTTGCAGACAGTGCAGTGTCCAACTGCAGTGAAGGAATCTTTTTACTTTTTTCTGTGAACACTGCTGGACATGTTTCTGTTTAATTATTGAACAAGAAACCAGAAGCCTGAAAGGCATATGAAGAGATATTTTAAGTCATTACTAAACTTAAAATAATAGTAAGATATCACTTCACATTTACTAGATTGGCCCAAACAGGCTGGGGGATGCCAAGTGGTGGTGGTGGTGATATGGGAATCTAGACCGTATGGGTGTCCATAGATGAGCTATAGATGAGCCAGATGTGGATGCTCACCACTGAGAAATGGGCAGCAACTTCATGCCGAGGACTAGCTGTACACTTAGCAGTGTGGACCAATCTGGAAAGCATAGTGCCAAAAGGAGAACCAGCCCTGGCCAGTGTGGCTCAGTTGATTGGAGCATCATCCCATACCTGAAAGCTTGAGGGTTTGGTCCTAAAAGCAATGAAAAAAAACCCAAACAAACCAAGTCTTGGGGTGAAGATAAAAAAATTAATAATAAAAAGAGGAGACACAATGACATATAACTTAATACCATTTCTATAAGTTTGAGAAACAGAATATGACAGTTTTTTTTAATCTTTACCCAAGGATATATTTTAATTGATTTTAGAGAGAGGAAAGGGAAGGGGAAGGGGGAAAGAGAGAGAGAGAGAGAGAGAGAGAGAGAGAGAGAGAAATAGAGAGAAACATTTATATGAGAGAGAAGCATTGATTGGTTGCTTCCCATATGTGCCCTGACTGGGGATCGAACCAATAACCTTTTGTTGTATGAAATGATGCTACAATCAAGTGAGACACCCGGCCAGGGCAGAACAAGACAGTTTTAGAGAACAAAAATACAGATTTTAAATATCTTAGATTGGTTGCCTGTTGGGGGAGGGGAATGGAAATAAAAAAATATTTCTGTAAACATGTGATGAGAAATCTGAAAATAAGATTAATAAAATAATTTTAATGTAGTATCACCAAAAAGAATAAAATACTTAGGAATAAATTTAACAAGAAAACCACAAAACTTATACTCTGGAAACTATTGTTGAAAGAAATTTAATTTAAGAAGATCTAAATAAGTGATATGGAAAAACATCTTGTCCTAGTCTTCTCAGGCTGCCATAACAAATACCTTGGACTGAGTGGCTTAAACATCAGAAATTTATTTCTCACTGTTCTGGAGGCTGGGAAGTCCAAGATCAAGGTGTCGACTGCTTTGTTTTTGGTGAGAGGCCTATTTCTGGCTGGTTCATGAACACCCTACTCTGTCCCCAGGTGTGGAGAGATTATTTGTTTCATCCCTTTCCTGCCTCTTGTAAGGGCACTGATCCCATTTAGGAGGGCTCTACCCTTGTGACCTCATTGACTCCCAAAGGCCCCTCCTTCAAACACCTTCACGCTGAAGATTATGAATTTTGGAGGGACGCAAACACTCTGTCCATAGCACATCCCAGAAACACATTCATGGATTAGAAGACATTGTTAAGATGGCAGTACTCCCCAAACTGATCCACAGATTCAATGCAATTCCTAGTAGAATCTCCGCTGACTTCTTTGGAGAAATTAATAAACTGATTTGAAAATTTCCATGAAATTGCAAGAGCCCCAGGATAGCCAAAACAGTCTTGAAAAAAAAAAAAGAACAAAGTTGGAGGATCTTATGTGGAGTAACGAGAGGTCATGAACTGAGGGCCTCTGTACGGGCGACCCCCAGCCCAAAAAAGGAATTTGTTACCAAGTACATGGTTGTGTTTGAGAGTACAAGCACTGTGTTTTTCCCCAAGGTTCTCCCATAACTGAGTTTTCTTGTTTCCACAGAGTCCTTGAAAGTGGAGATGGCAGGGGAGAGACAGACTGTGTTTCTGAATGACAATGTCATCATCTTCTGCAAGGTCCTTGGTTCTTCACACCTGAACATCAAATATATGGGTGTTACTTGGTTTTGGAAGAATCCGGTGAATGGAACAGATGAAAAGGTGTTTCAGTTTTTCGGAGAGCACCAAAAGGCATTGCGACCAGGAGCCAACGTGCCTCTTCAGCTGCTGGCGAAGGGGGATGCCTCCCTGCAGCTGCCCAAGGTCCAGCTTTGGGAAGCAGGAAAGTACCGATGTGAGGTGGTGAATACCCCTAACAAGGCCCAGGGGACAGTCTTTCTGGAGGTTATAGGTGAGTGCCTGGTGGCAGTGTCCTGTGGTTCCCACAGTGGGTGGGCCAAGTGGAGCAGAGGTTTGGGGTGTGGGCCTAAGAGTCAGATAGTCACGGGTTTGATCCTGGGCTTTCACAGACACCTGGTCAACTTAAGGCAAGTCATTACTCATGGTAAACCTCAATGTCCTTTGCTCTAAACAAATGTAATGGTACCTACCTAAGGAGTTAAAAAATGCTTAGCGTGGTGCTTGGCCCAGTAGAAGTGCTTGGTGGAAGAAGTCCCTAGTAATTATCACATAGTTCACCTAGTGTGCGGACAGTCAGTGTTCACTGAAGACGTGCCTCTGAAAGGCAGCTGGGAACAGGTGCTAATCCTGTTCTAGCTGGGCTGCTTCCAAACCGGGTGATGAGGCCAGTCATTCAGTGTTTTTGGACCTGAAATTTTCCCATGTGCAAAATGGGGTGATGAATCATACCTGCCTCTTAGTGTTCTGAGGACTACGGAAGACAATGTATGAAAAAGGTGAGCTGGGTGCTGTTCTGAGTTAGGTGCTCAGTTAAGACGTATAACAACAGCAATATCCCCTAAACGCTAATTTGAGCACTTTCCTCTGTTATAAATAGGTCTGGCAATACTATGTGGAAGAGCTTGCGGGGAGGATGTCTTAGTTTGCTAGAGCAACCATAATACAATACCACTAACTGGGTGGCCTAAGTAATAGAAATTTATTGTCACAGTTCTGGAGTTTAGACGTCTGAGGTCGAGGTGTCAGCAGGGTCGGTTCTTCTGCCACCTTCCTCCGTGGCTCGTAGACGTCCGTCTTCTCCCCGTGTCTTCACAGGGTCCACCCCTGTGCCTGTGTCTGTGTCCTCATCTCCTTTTCTTATAAAGACATGAGTTAGATTAGATTAGGGCCCAAGCTAATGACCTCATTTTAACTTAACAACCTCAGTAAAGACCCTCCCTTCAAATACAGCCACCGTCTGAGGGACTGGGGTTAGGACTTCCACATACGAGTTTGGGGGTGGGAGACACAGTTCAGGCCGTGACAGGGTGGCGGCGCCTATGAGCCCTCTGAAACTGTACTTAAGACTTTGAGTGTTTTATCCATATTAACTTGGGGGATGGAAATGTGTATTAGGATTCGTTTCCCCTGCAGCTGACAGAAAGCCTAAAATAAAAGATTTTTAAAAATTAATAGATTTCATTTTTTAGAACAGTTGTAGATTTACAGAAAAGTTGCAAAGATATTACAGAGGTCCCGTCTTTGCACACCACTTCCACTGTTACTAACATCTTGCACTAATAAGGTATATTTGTTATAATTAATGAACCAATATTGATACATTTTTATTAATTAAAGTCATGGTTTATTCACATGTCCCTGATCATTTTTCTTGTTCTGAAGTCTACTTTGAAATTCATAGAGCTACGCTAATTTTCTTTGGATTAGTGTTGGTGTGGTGTGTGTTTTTTAATCCCTTTACTTTAAAAAAAAAGATTTTATTGATTCATTTTTAGAGAGAGGGGAAGAGAAGGAGAGAAACATCAATGTGTGGTTGCCTCTCGTGCACCCTGTACTGGGGACCTGGCCCGCAACCCAGGCATGTGCCCTGACTGGGAATCGAACTGGCGACTCGTTGGTTCGCAGCCCGCACTCAATCCACTGAGCTATGCCAGCCAGGGCTTAATCCCTTTACTTTTGAATCTACGTGGGTCTTCATATTTAAAGTGGATTTCTTTTTTTATTGAGTTTATTGGGGTGACTTGGTTAATAAAATTATATGTGTTAGATGTACCGTTCTGTAACACATCATCTGTATGTTGTAGTGTGTGTTCACCACCCCAAGTCAAGTCTCCTTCCATCCCCATTTATCCCACTACATAAAGTGGGTTTCTTGTAGAAACATATATCTGAGACTTTTGTTTTCATCCCCGTTGATGGTCTCTGTCTCTTGGTTGATGTACTTAGAGAGGGGAAGGGAGGGGGAAAGGGGAGAGGAACATCGATGTGAGAGAGAAACATTGATCAGTTGCCTCTCATATGCACCCTGACCTGGGACCAAACCCACAACCCAGGCATGTGCCCTGACCTTTCACCTGGTGGGATGACACCAGCCAACTGAGCCACACTGGTCAGAGCTGACACTCTTCTTTATGTGGATTCTAGTTTCTGACCCATGTCATTTTCCTTCTTTCTGAAGAACTTCTTTTAATATTTGTAAGGCAGGTCTATTGGCGACACAGTCCCTCAGTTTGTGTTTGAGATATATTTATACTTTATTTTTAAAGGATAATTTTTCTGGATATAGGATTCTAGATTGTTGGATTATTTTCTTTCAACACCTAAAATATTTCATGTGCCTCTCTTCTTGCTTGTATCTAAGAAGTCCAGTGCCATTCTTATCCATGTTCTTATCTAAGTTATTTTTTTTCTGGATTTTTTGGAAGGTTTTCTGTTTGTTTTTTGACCAAAAAAAAAAAAAAATTCCTGCGTTTTGAATATGATGTGGTGTTTTCCTACTTGCTGTTCTCGGAGCTTCCTGGATCTGTGTTTTGGTGTCTGTCATTAATTCTGGAAAATTCTCAGCCATTATTTTTCAAAGTATTTCTCCTCTTTTCTCTTTACTTTCGTTGGTATTCCTGTTACATGTACATTACACCTTTCGCATTTGTCCACAGTTTTTGGATATTTCTTTTCCTTCTGGGTTTCCCCCAGCATTTCTTTTGCTCTTTGAATTTCAGTTTGGGAATTTTAGTGGACATATTTAAGCTAGCTGATTCTCTTAAGTCTACTGATGAGCCTGTCAAAGGCATGCTCATTTCCTTTGTAGTGTTTTTAGTTTTTTAGCATTTCTTTTTAATTCTTTCTTAGAGAGTATCCTTCTCTCTGCTCACATTATCCTCCTGTTTTTGCTTTTTCCATTAGTGCTCTTAATGTTTTAATCATAGTTATTTTAAGTTCCCTATCTGATTATTCCAAAATCTGTATCATACCCGAGCCTGGTTCTGATGATTGCTTTGTCTGTTCACACTTTTCGGCATGCCTGGTAGTTTGTTTTGTTGAAAGCCAGATAGTACATACCAGGGAATAGGAACTTTTAGATGGTTGCTTTTCCTCTCTTTCCCAAAACAGAAGGGGCTTTTTGTTGCAACTGCAAGAACCTGGTGGGGTTTCTGGAGGTGAAGCCCATGAAAACCTCCTAAGACCAGCCCCCAGAAGTTCTTACTCTCCAGCTAGTCCACCATGTCCTTTAGCAGTTTGTCAAAGTTATGACTCCAGCACCTTCTGTGTAAGGTGACATGACCTTGGCCATGGTCCTCTCAGTCTGCCTGTCTCTCTAGTTTTCAGGTTGGCAGTTTGCCCTGTCACCTTACTTCTCTGATGGAGCTAAGAAAAGTTGTTGATTTGCAGTTGGTTTGGTTCAACTTTTTTTCCTATTAGGAGGAGGGGGATGGTGATGATTTCTAAGGTCCTTAAATGTCCAAGGGGAAACCAGAAGTCAACAGGAGATTTCAAAAAGGTAGTTTATTTTTCTTACACAAAAATACAGCCAGACCAGGGCAAGTAGGGTGATCACCTGGAACCCAGGGGACTTTTATTTTGCCACTTTGTGGTCCTCAACATGCAGCTTGTGTTTGGAAATGGCTTTTCCATCACATGGTATTCCAGCTGTTCTGCAGGACGGGAGAAGGGCAGAGCCCTTTTCTTTAAGATACCCTTGTTCTTCAAGGATATTTCCTTGAGGTTGTTCTCCCTATCTGAGTTTAGGAGAATGAATTCAGATTCTTCTGGACCCTGAGTTCACATGGCTACCCTGGCTGCAGCGGAGGGTCGGAGATGCAGCTTTAACTCAGATGTATCACTGAAGAATGGAATGGGCAGCAGTTAGCAGTCTCTTCCACAACAGTGTTCCAGAGCTTTCCTCAGATTGTCAAAGTTGTCTATGACACAAAGTGGCTTGAGAAACTCTGCTCTGCAGAGAGGCTATGAGAGTCAGGGTCATGGAGAGTCAGCACCTTGCCGGCACTGAGATCAACCTACCCAAAATACTTAGCTTAAGCAGAATCCCATTCGCTTCACTCACCCTTCCTGAAGGCTTGCTCTGGGTCAGATATTGAACTGATAATAACCTTGTCCCAACCTACCCTCAAAGTATGACTTTTCTCCCCCGGCAGCTTGCCCAGCCATCAGCTTGTCCATGAAGAAAGCCAAGGGGAAAGATAATGATGACCATTTGCTATGTAATGCAACTGGGTTCAACCCAAAAAGCATTAACATAAGGTGGTGTAAATGGAGCCAGGAGAATTCCCAGTGTCTGAACATTTCTGAGAACGTCACCACTAATGCTGCCATTGTGAATGAAGACAACACATTTAATGTCACTAGCTCTTTGAGGCCGGAACACAATGTGACCTACCAATGTACGGTAGAGCACTCGTCCGTGTGCACCCCCCAGAGGAGGAACATCACCCTGCTTGAGAATGGTAAGCATCTTCCTAGATGTTTCACCTGCTCTTCGCCTGGTGGGAGTATAATGTAAAACTCAGGTTCCCAGTCAGTCTAGGCCAAGATGGGGGCCGCTGGGGAAGGAGGAAAAGGCTGGTTTGGCCTAGCTCAGCCCCAGAGTCAGCAGTCCAGACCAGGCTCCCTAAGCCAGGGCGGCGGTCTCGTAGTGGAGAGCAGTGACAGTAGTCCTCAGGGTTAGCTTACAGCAGCTTAAGCCATCCGGGCGGTAATCTATACGGTGTGGAGTGTGGGAAGCTACTAGGAGAAAGGAGATGGCACCCTGCCCATGTCCCCTGAGGATAAGGGTCTGTCAGGGGCCAGAGACCCAGCTCTGCCAGCACCTCTTCTGGTCAGGCTCCTGGCTCATCGCAGACTGTTGGCTGGTAGAGGCTACATCAGTAGTTCTGTGCCCAGGATGATGAGTCCTGCAAATGTGTCTCCTCTGGTGTGTCTTTCCCCAGACATACTAGATCCTCTGCTTAAGATAATACAGCTCCCTGCAGAGCCCCTCCTGCTGGTGGGGTGGGGTTAACTGAGCTCATATCCTGGCCTCTGTGGTCATGGCTCTGGTCTTAGAGGGGAAGACCCTGCTGGTCCAATGCATCAGCCTGGAGCTGGGAGGGGTTAGGAGGGCAGGGGCTGACTGGTGTGCCAGGTGGGGCTTGGGGTGGCCCTGGAGGGAGAGAAGGGCCAGGATGTGTGTGTGTGTGGTGTGTGCAGGGATATGTGCAAGGTATGTGTGGCACATGGGGAGTGTGGAATTGAAATATGCTTTGTGCATATAAGAGGTCTGTCTTGGTGATTTGTGTATGCTTTTGGGCCGCTATAACAGACTAACAGACTGGGTAGCTTATAAACAACAGCTTTCATTTCTCACAGTTCTGGAGGCTGGAAGTCAGAGATCGGTGTGCCAGCATGGTGGGTGGGAGCTTTCTTCTGGGGCACAGATTTCTTGTGGTGTCCTCATGTGGTGGGAGGGGTGAGGGATCTCTCTAAGACCTCTTTTATAAGGGCATTAATTTCAGTCATAAAGGCTCCATCCTCATGACCTGTGACCTCCCAGAAATCCCACCTCCAAATACCATTACATGGGGTATTAGGATTTCAACGTATGAATTTTTTTTTGGGGGGTGGGGGCACAGACATTTAATACATAGCAGTAATATAAGATGCTATAGTGGTGTGGAAGCTCTGAACACGTGCGTGGTGTATTTGTGGTACGTGGTGCTTGACATTGCCGTGTATTTCTGGCAGGTGCTACGCACACTGATGTGTGGAAGTGCATGTGATAAGAATGACAAGACATGTGCTGGAGGAGTGATTGGTGGTCATATCTCTGACAGAGAAATGACATACAACCACACAGACCTTAGCAGTGGTTGTGCAGTCACTTTGGCCCTTGCCGGTTGGTTTTCTCTTAAGTTTGGCCTCCTCTTTCTCACTTCAGGGTCTGAGACAAAAAGTGACTCATGGAATCCTCTCCAGGTCGTTGCTCTCTGTGTGGCAGTACCTGTACTACTGATGGTACCAATTTTCCTTTGGATCAGGTAAGGGGGTGCTAACGCAAAGTTGAGCCCTGTGTTTTGGAATTGGCTCTGGGAGTTCAGGGAGCATGGCCAGCAGATGATGTTGGAGAGTTCTCAGGATCGATGCCAGGGGATCCTGTGCGGTGTGTTTGTGGTGTGTGGCTTTTTCTGATGTTGTGTTGGGAAGGAACTTTCTCACCAGATCTGTGTGTGGTGGCTTGTGACTCTGGGGAGATGCCTGGTAAAGCACCCCCAGCCTCTTCATAACACAACTCTCAGTATAACCCAAACCTCACTGTGTCAGGACGGAGCAGGCCTTTGAACCACATATGGGCTGCATCACTGTTCTCACATGTGGGAACCACAGCTCAGAGAGGGGTATTCCTTCCCCCCAGGTGCTCATATTTTGTTAATAGTTCAAAGGGATAACTTATAACCAGATTTCACCTTTAAACCAAGAATTTCTAACTCTTAGTGGTGTTTCCAAACATGTTTATTCCGAACTGTGGTCCAAATAGCAAATGAAACAGCCTAAGACACCCCTGTAAACATGTTAGTTAAAATGGTTGTATTTTTTTCCTTAAGATTTTATGTGTTTATTTTTAGAGAGAAGGAAAAGGGGGGAGAAAGAGAGGGAGAGAAACATCAATGTGTGATAAAAACCTCAATCAGTTGCCTCCTGCACACCCCCAGCTGGGGACCTGGCCTGCAACCTAGGCATGTGCCCTGATCGGAATCCAGCCAACAACCTTTTGGTCCACAGGCTGGCGCTTAATCCACTGAGCCACACTGGCCAAGGCTAAAATGTTTCTAGATAATAAAATTGCCCACAGTTATTTAGGGGCCTGCCAAGGCAGAATCTGTGCAATAGCTAATACATCTCATTAGAAATGCTTTAGGAAAATTAGAATAATCAATTGATTAAGGAAAAAAGTCTGTTTCATTATCTAAACTTGGCCAGTTCATTCATGGGACACAGTCTCTTCTGATTGGACTTCAGTCAATGTGAAAACTGAATATAAAGTGGTTTTCAAATGTGTTGATATTTGTGAATGTTCTCATATTCCTTGCCTTGCTCGGGCTTCTGCTTTCCAGGAACTGTTGCTGTAAGCGGACCCTTAACAAGGAATTTATCCTGGTCGACCTGGATTCTCAGGAGGTGTGAGTGGTGGCCCCAATCACCCACCCTGCGCTATATCCTTGTCCTTTGCTGTGTAGCTTTGCAGTGCCCTCTGGTCCTGGGCTGCCCCTCGACACTAGGCTCAACCTGGTGACTTGCTCTGACATCAGAAGGAGACAAGTGAAAGAGGCTGTGTGTATTTCTGTTTGCTTTCTTTTGTGCTTCTGACATTGGTGAGAGGAAGACATGTCCAGGCTGTCCTGCCGGAGGATGAGAGACAACGGCAGCTGGAGCGAGCGGTTCCAGAGGAGTCCAGTCTGTAGCAAATCCTCAATGGTGTGCATAGGTGTTGCAACTTTAAACAAAACTGTGTATAATGAAACTAATTTTACTATAGGCTAATAATAGAAACAAGAGTTAGGTTCCTACAGCATCTCGTCAACATTATAATGAGAACATTGACCAAAACCATGTTATGTGAGGACCATCAGCTGTGGATTAGATGGCAGCCGCCCAGCTTCCAGACATGTGAGCTGAGATCATCAGTGTCAACAGAGCCAACTCTCAAATGTGCCAGAAATATTTTTTAAAAGCCACCGTGTGTTTAGGCTGGCTTGTTATATAGCAAAAGCTAACTGATACAGCTCTTCAGGAATCCGAATTTTGACCAGAAAAATGTGGATGCCATGGATATGTGCTGCTGAGACCCCCTTTGCTGTGAAGACTGTACGCAGCCAACACATTCCAGCTGCGCCATCTCAGGGACCCGCTGCAGTATTCTAGCTTAGGCCACGCTCCAGGCCGCGGCTGAACAAAGCAGGCACCTGGGAAGCTCCCTGCCAGAGTGCCTTCGAGTTTCTCAGAGTTGCACTGTAGTCTGAAGCTCTTGCTACCCAGTCCTCCCTCGTTCACAGATGTCAGACCTGCTGCAACACTATTCAAAGACTTTCCTCACCTACTTCTGAGACCTGTTTGTTTCATAGGCACTGCTCTGAGCAACTCTCGTACTTCTAATGCACCTTGAAAGCTGCTTCTCAGAAGACCCAACCTCACGTGAGAAGGGACTGAAGAACTATAAGGAGAGGTGCTTTCATTATGTGTATTCATGGTGTATTCAGGTGGAGGAGCCACTGGAACAGTGGCGGGTGGCAGAAACCACAAGCTTTCTCAGGGAGTGTGTGAGTAACTGAGATGACTTTCCTGATGACCCACGCAGTCTGCTCAAGAGCAGCCTGTTCAAACTGCCCTCTTGGATACCCTCCGGCCAATCAGCTTTTTCCAAGAAAAGGGAAAAAAGCAACACTTTCCAAAGAAAGTGTACGAATGGCCAACAGGTACATAAAAAGGTGCTCGACATCATTAGTCACCAGGAAAATGCAAATCAGAATGATGAGACATCACCTCATCCCTGCTGGAGGGGCTACTTTCAAAAACTAGACAAGAAATGAAAGGTATTGGCCAGGATGCGGAGAAGAGGGAAGACGTACTGGGGCACTGTTGGTGGGCATGTGAAGGGGTGTAGCCATTGTAGAATATAGCATGGAAGTTCCTCAAAAAAATCAAAGATAGAACTAATACATGATCCAGACGTTCCATCTCTGGGAATATGTCTGAAGGAAAGAGAAACACTGAAGTTAGTGTACCTCTGTGTTCATTGTAGCATTATTTACAATAGCCAATACATGTTCTCAACCTAAGTGTCCACAGACGGATGAATGGATAAAGAAACTGTGGTGGACACACACACACACACACACACAGAGTCATGTACCACTTAACAAAGGGGCCACATTCTGCGAGATGTGTTGTTAGGCAATTTCACCGTTGTGTTAATATTGTTGAATGTACTTACACAAACCTAGGTGGTCCTACAGCCTTCCATGCACATAGGCTGCATGGTACAGCCCGTTGCTCCTAGGCTACAAGCCTGTACAGCATGTTACTATACTGAACACCGGAGGCAGTTGTAATGCAGTGGTCAGTATTTGTGTATCTCAGCATAGAAGAAGCACAGTAAAAATGTGGTATAAAAGATAAGAAGTATTATACCTTGTACAGGGCACTTACTGTGAATAGAGCTTGCAGAACTGGAAGTTGCTCGGGGTGAGTCAGTGAATGTGAAGACCGGGGCATCATACTAGTGTAGATTTCACTGTCCACTCAGGCTACACTAAATTTATAAAACAGTATGGACTGAATCAAGCACGAGAGAAAACGATGCCATTGAGAGATGCAGTCAACACAATTTGAGGCTGCTCCTAGTATTATATCACATACTGTTTACAGCAAACATTTTTTTTTAAAGATTTTATTTATTTATCTTTAGAGGGGAAGGGAAGGAGAGAGGGAGAGAAATATCAATGTGTGGTTGCCTCTTGTGTGTCCCCTGCCGGGAACTGGCCTGCAACCCAGGCATGTGCCCTGACTGGGAATCTAACCTCGATCCTTTGGTTCGCAGGCCCGCACTCAATCCACTGAGCTACACCAGTCAGGGCACAGCAAACTTATTTATTTAATTTATTTTTAGGTTGAGGGGACAGGAGGGAGTAAGAGAGGGAGAGAAAAATCAATGTGAAAGAGAAATATCAATCAGTTGCCTGAAGTAAGTGCCTTAACCAGGAACTGAACCTGCAACCATGCATGTACCCTGACAGGGAATCAAACTGGCAACCTTTCACTTTGCTGGACAAGGCCCAACCAGCTGAGACACACTGTCAGGGTGCAAACTCATTTTTATAGCTAGAAAAAGGGCACTCTAAAATAGCAATAACATTATAGCATAGTAAATCTATGAGCCCATAACAGTATCATTATGAAGTATGTACTGTACATATTACATATATTTTTATACGTATTTTTATATGACTGTCAGGGCAGCAGGTTTGTTTACACCAGCATCACCACTAGCATGTGAACCATGCACTGTGCTAAAGCATTAAGGTGCCTGTGACTTCACTAGTCGATACGAATTTTTTACCTCCACTGTAAGCTCATGGGACTACCATTGTCAAAAGGTGCATGATGACCAGAGTTGTTAATACTGTGTGGGATATTGGAAAGTTGCTAAAAGGAAATCTTAAAAGTTTTCCAACAAATTTTGGAACTGTATTAGAGATGGATTTTAATTAGACTTATTGTGGTGATTATTTTGCAATATATGCAAATGTCAGATCTTATGTTATACACCTGAAACTAATATATGCCAGTTATACCTCAATTTAAAAAAAGGTGGGAGGGTGTTGGGAACCGTTCTGCCTGGTTTCAGGAGCTGTAACCCCCACCCCATGGCTAAGGCTGAGTAAGAGCCCAGGGGACCCATTTCATCTGGTCTGTTCTGTCAAGAGGACCTGAGCCACTGAGGAGACAAAGCTTATCTCCCTGGCAGGAGCACCGCTTCTGCTTCATCCATCTCTGGCCCCAATGCTTGGTCGGTTAGCCAATGATGGATAAGACTCCTAAAGGGACGGGCAACCCAAGCCAGGCACGACCACTTGGAAGGCCCTCAAGGAAGGACTCGGGGGGCTGCAGCAAAGAGGGGGTGATGGACCCTCGCCCCCCAGCTATTGTGACATAGCCTGAGTCCCCATTTCCATCTGGGAGTTGTCTCCCTTATCTCTTATTTCCTGGCTCTAATCCACTTAAGCCTGAAACTATGATGGTGGGCAGTGCAGCCCTGTGCTGGCCAGAGTGGCTCCCTGGGTGATCAGGCATAAGAAGGAATTCGTAAAGTCCTGTGAAACCTGCTTTGCTAAGAGCGCTGTCATTTAAATGATAAGAGTCTGAGGAGGAAATGAGTTTTGCTCCCAAAGTTTTGTAACCCCTTAGCTGACAGACACTGACTTAGATTAAACCCTCAGATTTCTTTGAAATGTTATCTATTGTTTGATCTTTGCTGCCTGACATTGATTGATGAGCTTTACCTGTATTCCTGTGTGTTATGAATCTAATAAAAGCCATTGAAGAAGGGGCTCTTGGCCCTTCTCCTTTGAGAGATTGGCCACCCCTCCTCCCCAAGCAGATCATGTCTCGGTAGTTTTATTCTCATCCATGACGGACGGATGGGGTTCTACTCCTACGGGCAGAGCCCCTCCACAGGAGGGGAGAGAAAGCAACAGTTACTGTTTCCAGTTATTGTTGACCTGTTTCCATTTCAAATTCTATTTCTTCGTTCAGTGAGATCATCTGTATGTGCCAATATACGAATAAATGTATTCGTATTTAATTTATACCTGACTTATTCTTTGGCACAAGATAAGTGACTTGCCCCACCCCCACCTTCGGTCTCCTAACTAGAAAAGGGTGCAGCTTGGATTTTGAATCAGTGTATCATACCACCACGGAAGATCCAGGGTGGGGTCGGGCTGTGAACGATAGGCTTGATCACTAATTTGGTCTTGAGGAAAGGCTAGCTTGGTACAGTTCCAGTCAGTTCTTAGGGGAGGACCTGTTCATGGGTGAGCTTGGCCCTTGCCTCATTTTCTGTAACTGAACCTTGGTGGCTGATGCCATTCCTAATTGGATGAAAGTATGGGTGCCTCCACCAGGACAGGCTGACAGGGCTGCAGAGGGTCTCAGGCCAGGTTGTTGGCCGTGGGTCCCATACAGAGTGCTTCTGAATGCAGTTATCAGGGGCGTGCAGTTGTATTTCTGGGCCTTTGTGAGGCAGCTACCAGAAGTTGGAGCGATGGCTCAGAAACAGTTCTTAGGTCTTAAGTCTCTTGGCTTAGAGTAGTGATTTTCAAGCATTGTGTGGCACACTGGTGTGCTGCAAGAATTTTTAAAACTTGCAATATCTGACTAGTCAGAACCTCTGACCTTTTTTCCCTTAGACTGTGAAATAAAAAGATGACAACAGCCAACACAAAAGACAACTGATATGAATATTTCAAAATTATACCTATTTTTTGGTCAGAGTGACAAACAATAAATTTTTGGTGTATCGCAGAATTTTAGTAATTAGTTTATGTGTGCCTTTAGATGAAAAAGGTTGAAGCTTGCTTAGAGGGATGAATACTCCCCACTGTTGAGCTTCCCATCGGAGGGTATTAGAGTGGCCTCTAGTGGTGGCATCTGGGGATTGCAGCATCAGTGTGGCTAGAGCCTATTTCAAGAACATAATTAGAGGACCCAATAAATTTCCAAGTGGAGAGTTTAGTAAATCGCAAGGTGGAAGGAGGCAAATGGCAACAGTGGGACTACGGAACAAATGGAGTAGTCCAAGCTGTTTACTGTGGCTGAAAGAGAATGACACTCTTTGGAAAAAGTAGTAAGGCAGGTAAGATTTTATAAATTTAGTAAAAGACATAATTTTGTAGAGAATCTGATAGAACAATAAAATAATACAAGGGAAAAATACAGTTAGATGGGGAAATCACAGATGAGACCTTGTTAGAGGAAAATGGAAATATCAGATGTAAAATGTGGGGAATGTTAAATGGACATCACTGATTGGAAGGGAATCTATGCTCTAGGAAAAAAAGGCATAAAAGATGCATAAGTAAACTGAGAAATACTAAACTGATAAATAAGTATGCTGCTCAGACCAGAAGAGGCTCGAAAGAGGCAGGACTATGGGATGATTTTCATTCTTCCTCTTCCAAGATGGTTGGGAAACCAAGGACCCAGGAGTTTAACAAAAGAGTCTTAGTCAGAACTGAGCATTTACTTCTCTCTGGGTTACTCCAGAGTGACTCCTGTTCCCCAATAATAATGGCCTTATGAGAAAATGTGGACTTGATGAAATAAAGAAAATACAGAGGCAGGGCCCCCCAAAGTCTGGCTTGCTTCATTTTGGGTGCTGGTGGTCAATGGAGGGGGAGTTTGGGGTGTATTTGTGCTGCCAGGAATGACACCCCTTCAGGAAGGGGAGATGTAATGACTGGAGAAAGCTCCCAGGTACCGCTGACCTGGCCCATACTTGGTACACCCTTGCTTCTCCCAGTGGAGGACATACATTTGTGTAGTCGCATAGGCCCTTTGCATTAATTTCCCACTCATTGGCATTCTGTGCCCAAATTGGCCAGCCTGAGTGACCTGTATTTTACGTCACTTCAGAGGTGGGCCTACCCAGGGTGCAAATAGAGTAGGTGTAGGTAGCACCTGCTGCCCTTTCCATGAAGATCTATCATGCCCCAGGTAGGGGGACCTGGAAGAGAAGACGCCAATGATCTAGATTCCAGCGCAACAAACCCACTTTCTGGAATGCAGTTCTGATCTGAACCCCACTGTTCTGTCTTTTCCCAGCTTCTCTGAAGCTGGAACAGACTGCAGATCAATTGTTCTTCATGCCTGCCCTAGTCTGGAGGGAACATGATTTTGGCATGCAAAATTCACCTTGTCCCCAAAGTCTTCTGTATGTCTTGGGACAAGATAAGGTGACTGATACCTGGTCCTGGGGGAGACCTCAGAGATGAGCTGAGTCACGCAGGGAGCCCCGACTACTCTACTCCCAGTGGAAAGCTCCTTAGGAAAGTTCTCCCTAAGAAAAAAGGTCGGGTAGGAGCTCACGTGCAGGATGGAGCCAGGAGGGCATCACCTGTGGAGAGCGGGTCCTGTAGAAGCTGGGTGAGTCCTCTCTGCAGAAGGGCCATGTGTGGGCCTCGAGGTGACTGGTTGGAGATGCCAAATCCATAGGCATTACTGCAGCTGAGCCTGTCATCAGTCTCGAATCTGGGACTCAGGGAGGTCCAGAGGCTTCCCGAGTTACACTGTCCCTCTTGCTCTTGATCTAGAGACGACGGTCTGTGGTGGATTTGACACTTTGGAAAGGTGGTCCCGAGTAAAAGCTGAAGTTCAGGTCTCTGGGACCTTGCAGGAGTCTGAGATAGACTCAGGACCAAATCTTGGGGCTGCCACATCAAAAGCTGTGAGATTTTGGGAAGTTAATGTCACTTCTGATCTTGTTTCCTCATCTACAAACTTGGAGAACAGTGTCTCCATCAGCACTGGACCACGGTGACCTGAAGTACTGCCCTCCCCTCTCTGGGGGCCTGGGGGCAGCCGAGTCTGCGCGCAGGTTGTGGACTCTCGTGGACTGCTCTGTCTGCTCTTATGTGATGTCCAATACTGTCCAGGGGCAGAATATTGGACACCAAACTCTCACAGAAGTTCCTGCTGGGCTGCGTGGAGCTCAGGGGAGCTTCCTTAGGCTAGTCCAGTGCTTTAAAACAGGGGTTCCCCTAGATGGAAGGGGCACTATCAGTGGGCAAGAACATTCACAAGGGTCAGGAAAGGCTTGGTCCAGCTTCCCCTCCACGCCTGGAACTTTCCAGCTCCTCCCTGAGCTAAACCTTAAGCCTAGGACCAGAGGCCCTGATATTCTGGGATCAAGTAGGTCTTCTCTGTGGCCAGCAGGTGGCGCTCAGCCCTCAGTTCTGCCAGTTCACTGTCACAGCTGCTTAAGGTTTGACCCGCTGGAGGAAGGTTACTTTGGATGGGGTTCCAAGGATGGTGCTGCCAAAGGGTTTCACAGAGGGTCTGGCCCTTCCTCTGGCCTTCAGAACAGCCAATCTAAGTCCCAGAAAGTCTGGGCTGACTCTGAGTAGCTTTTCATTTTTTCCCTTTAAATCAGAAATGGGTCAGCTCAGGAAGGAAGGGAATCAACGCAGGGGGACTGTGTGGTGCAGAGAGAGGGCAGCTTAGAGCTTGGAACAGAAGCAGCAGCTTCCTGGCTCTCAGCCCTGCCTCTCCAGTCGCCAGGGACAAACTATCACAGATCCAACAAAAAACCCTCTGCAGGCCTCAAACTGTAGCAATAACCCTGGATTGTTGTCCCGTACACCATCCACCCATCCCTCCCTCCCTCCATCCACCATTCACTCATTCAGCACTAACTCAGTGCCAGGCACAGTCGCTCACCTTAAGGAGCCACACAGGCTTGAAGATGAGGAGACAGACCCACAAACATAGGCAAAGGTAGAATGCACATACACACAGATAAGGGGTGCGAGGGACTGTGTCTTTCCAGAGCAATCAGGGAAGGCTTTGAGAAGGCGTCCTTTGGCCTGGACTTTTATGGATTTCAGCAGGCAGAGATGACACCTGGGCAGTCCAGGCAAAGGGAGTAATGCAGGCAAAGGCTTGGAGGTTAGAGGTCAATGTTATATGCAAAGAGGGCACAGTAAGGCAGCCAGAGGAGGGGGAGGGGGCACTGTAAGGCTGGAAAGCAGTCAAAGCCTGAAATGGCTGACTACAGGTCTGGCCTTGACCCAGAAGGTGACAGGGAACCACTGCTGGTAGTTGATGTGGGAGGGGTTGGTCATAAGCCTTTTCAAAAGACCCCTGGAGGCGGCATTGCAGATGGACTGAGGGGTGAGATGGAGACAAGAAGACCAGGTAACAGGAGTTGCCACAGCCCCTGCGATTAGCTCAGGACACAGGGAAGACACAAGACCAGGCATATCACCCTCTCTCTTAATGTCTGCTTGGTCAGTTGTCTCATCATGTGGCTGATTCAACCACAGTCACTACAGTTAGCATTTACTGAGCACTTATTATGGATGAGACACTTCAGCACTTTACGTGTATTTTTCACTTACTCCCACAACAGTTCTATGATGTAGGCATGATTAGTAACCCTACATTTTAGAGGAGGCAACTGAGGCAAAGAGAGGTGAAGTTACTTGACCAAGGTCGCAGAGCTAGAGCCAGGCTCTGAACCCAGGCAGCTAGCCTGAGAGCTTATGCTACAGTCAATTCGCTAATGCATATCATGTCCCCATCTCTCTCCCTGAGCATCCCAGCTTTCCAGCAGATTCCTGAGTGGAGGCAGAGCTATAAGCCAAGTGGGTGTGCAAAGTTGCAATGGCCAGACAGGCTGGCAGGGCTGGGCTGCCTGAGGCAAACGGGGAAATGTCTCCTTGAACTGGGGAAGACTCGGGGGTCTTTGCGGGCCTCTGGACTGCGCTCCATGGCACCTCTGGAACGAGAGCTGGCTGCTCCAGCTCCTGCCCTCCCTACTCACCGGCATGCCTCCCACCTCCCCAGCAAGAACAGCCCAGAGTTTAGGCCATGAAGGAGGGAGGCTTTATTGACAAGGGAGAAGGCAGAATTATGAGCAAGTACACACAACACTGCTTAAGAGTCCAGGCTTGGGATCAAGCGCACGTGGGCCAAATCCCTCTTTGCCTCAGGGACCTTGCTCACCCCCACCACCCTGAGCTTCCCAACAGCTCCTTTTCTAGCAACCCAAGGACCCTCCACGGTCACCCTCTGGACAAAGTGAGTGGCAGCAACTGGTGGGGAGCCAACACAGGAGTTTGGTTTGAGGCCCGCTGAGTGTGGTGGGCCCTCGACATCCCTCTCCTCAGCCTCTTTCTGTCTGGCATGTCACTGTCTGCCCCAGCCCACCCCAGCCTCTGAGAGTGCAGGACAGAACGGGAACAGGCAGGCACAGCAGCCCCAGCCCACAGAGCCCTCACAGTAGGAGGCTTGGTGTTGAGGGAAAGGGCAAGGGCAGAATACCCATCTCCCTTTCCCCGTGCCTGAGCAGGACTCAGCAAAGCTGAGCATTCTCATGCCTTTTCCTCCCTGCTGGAGCCTGCCCCGTGGAGGGGGGTCCTGCCCACCTCAGCCTGTCCCTGTCCGTGCAGGCTTCACACCCCTGATCTCCCAGCTGGGACGTACTCCCTCACCGACTGCCCTCACCAGCTGGCTGGGCCCACTCTGTAGCTCATCACGTTTTCAGGGACCAAGAGTGGCTGGGGCCTGACCACAGGCGTCTCTTGGGGCCACAGATACACAGCAGCAGGCCCCCAACCTGGTGACTGTTTTTCCCCAGTCATCTGCCCAGCTTGTGGCCAGTTGATCATGGGACCCCAAAAGCAGCTGGAACCCCAGCTGTAGGGCCTAGCACTTCCCGCAGTTTACCCAGCCTTGAGTCCAGGGAGGAGGACCAACCAGTCCTGAGTTGGGGCTGGGAGGAACAGGAACAAAAATAACCCAGTATAGGCTCCAGCTGAGGCCAGAAATAGGTAGTGACAATGCCTTGTAACACCCTGGGCGAGCAGCAGCAGGGAGGCTGAACTGCAAAGGGCCCAGCCTCACCCCAGGTCCTGGTCTGGCCGAGAGGGCCACGCCACGTCCACTCTACATACCATACCACACTGCCCATATAGACACATGTAGGTGGGAGCTCAGAGGACCATGGCTCAGGACAGGGAATCTGGAGAGATGCTAAACCTGGGCTTGGCCTTGGCCATGGCCACACTGCGCTTACGCAGTGGCCCACGGGCCGAAGCAAGGGTCAAGGCGTCCAGTAGACTGCGGTCCTCATCAAGCTGATGGGCTGTGCAGAGTGGTGTGGGCACTTTGATGGTGTTGCCAAACTTGGAGTAGTCCACAGCGTAGCGGCCATCCTCCTCGGTCACAATGGGTACAAAGCGCTGACCCCACAGGATCTCGTCGGCCAGGTAGGAGGTCCGGGCTTGGGTGGTGATGCCTGTGGTTTCCACTACACCTTCCAGGATGACAATGATCTCGAGGTCCTGATGGTGGTGCAGGTCACTGGGGGCCAGGTCGTAGAGTGGGCTGTTGGCATCAATGATGTGGTAGATGACAAGGGGAGCCACCAGGAAGATGCTGTTGCCCCCCACACCGTTCTCCATGGGGATGTCCACCTGGTGGAGGGGCACCACCTCGCCCTCGGGGCTGGTGGTCTTGCGCACCACCTGCATGCGGATGGTGGCACTGATGATCATGCTCTTGCGAAGGTCGCCCACGCGCAGCATGAAGCAGAGGCGGCCATGGCGCAAAGCGATGACTGCATGCTTGCTGAAGATGAGGGTCTCAGCCCGCCGATGGGCCTGGGCGGTCTTCATGAAGATGCAGCCCAGCATGATGGCATTGATCATGAGCCCCACGATGTTCTGCACAATGAGGATCAGGATGGCCAGTGGGCACTCCTCCGTCACCATGCGCCCGCCGAAGCCAATGGTCACTTGGACCTCAATGGAGAAAAGGAAGGCAGATGAAAAAGAGTTGATGCTGGTGACGCAGGGCACGGTGGCACCCTCTCCGTGGGCCAGGTCACCGTGGGCGAAGGCGATGAGCCACCAGACCATGGCAAAGAGCAGCCAGCTGCACAGGAAGGACATGGTGAAGATCAGCAGCGTGTGCGGCCACTTGAGGTCCACTAGGGTGGTGAACACATCCTGCAGGAAGCGGCCCTGCTCCCGGATGTTCTTGTGGGCCACGTTGCAGTTGCCCTTCTTGGACACGAAGCGGGCCTTCCGCTCCCGGGCCCGGTACCGGGGCTCTGCAGGGTCTTCCGCTAGCCGTGTCAGCACGTACTCCTCAGGGATGATGCCCTTGCGGGATAGCATGGCTCCAGTGACCACCAGGGAGAGGCTTCACTCATGGGCGGGGGAGCCCTCTGACCAGCCTCTGGCCTCACTGTGGGGTTCCCTCCCTGGGTACCCTTCCACTCTGGGTCTGCCCTCAGTCTATGCCGGCCTCATTTCTGAGATGCCTCCCCAACCAGTCTCATCCTCACCTCCATCTGGCCCCTGCTTCACTTTTTATACTAGCCTCACACCCTAGCCCACCTGTGCATTGCCTAGTGAGCTCCCACCCTGCCGGTTCCCCACCTGGCCCTGGACCTCAGCTCAACACTCCTCACCTGCTGACCACCCCTGGGCGCCCCCCTGTCTAAGATCCCTTGTTTCCACCAGCATTCCTTCTTAACCCACCTCTTCTGTCTTGGAACTTAACACCTCCTGTTATTATCACAACTGACCAGACCTCACGCAACCCCCACCGTGTCTTCCACCTCACCCATTTCTGCTCCTGTGCCCCCTCCGCGCTAGTTTCATATCCTGACCACTCCCCACGCTCACCTCCAGGTATGCCCACTCTTTCCTACCCCACCCCCTCGTAGCGCTCTCGCCGCTCTTCGGATTCCCCCCTCCAGCTTTCGTCCTTTCTGTCTCCTTGGGGTCCTGCGCCCTCCAGAGTCGCCACCCCACCCGGCCCAACTCCAGATCCCCTCGCCCCAGCGTGACCTGACCGGGATCACTCCCAATTCGGGTCCTCCTGTCCCCGCGCCGGCCGCACGCACGCCGGCGCCCCGCTCCCGCCCCGCGCTCCGTCCTGGCCCCGCCCGCTCGTCTCCGCGGCACCTGCTCCTGCTCCTCAAGCCGCAGCAGTCGCCTCCCCGCCCCTTCCTGACGTTGGGCTGGGGGCGGGCTGTCCTCCGGTGCGTCTGTCAGTCCGTGGAGACCGACCGGTGCTAAGTAGGGGTGGAAGACTGAGGGCAAGAGCTGTGAGGAGTGGAGTGGGGGCAGGGGCCGCCAGGGGGAGCCCGACCTATTCCTGAGCCCAGATTCAAGCCCCGCCTCTCGCCGTTCACCTCCTACTGCCTGCTTTCTCCAGACTCAGTCGGGCCTTGAGGGTTTGCCCAATCAGATGGACCAAAAGAGGTCGCTTCTGCCCACGATCTATGAAATCAGGGCGGGATGGGGGTGAAGGAAGTCGTGATTTGCCCTCCCACTTGGATCAGCGGCCCCTGTCGCCCTGGCTGCCCTCCGCAATTTTCCCGTCCTCAGTTTGGGCGCAGAGAAAGGAGGCGCGTGCGGAGGGGCTGCATAACCAACCCGGTGACAGGGGGAGATTAGGTGGTCCGATGACTTCTTATCTGCCTGCTTCTTCTCTTTGGAGAATGCTCTTAATCTGTTCTGAGTATGGACTCTTTGAGAATCTGATGAAATCCACGGCCTCCCCGAGGGGGGAAAAAGTACCTTAGAAGGTGTAGGAACACAATTTAGTAGCCAGTACTGGGGTGCTCAATACAACAGCCCAGAAGCCTGGATGGTTGCATCTTCTCAACCAAGACTGCCCCCTCCCCCAACACCACCCCTGCGTTTTAAAGAGGGTTTGAGCTACCGGCACTTGCTTTTCACTTCTTTACACCCGCGGCCTGACTTCTTTAGTCTTAGGTCATGAGAAGCACTTGGGTCAGTGGGGCTCTATTAGGTCCGGCTTGGGCACTGGGGCATCCAAGCTCTTGACCTAGGCATGAGTGTTGTTTATACTGCAGCATTAGCCTAGCGTTGCTCTGTGGTTTAGGCCCCAGGCAGGAGGTCCCCAGTTCTTAGCTGAAAGGGAAAGCCTGCTAGCTCTCTTTTGTGGCAGTAATGGCCCCACTCCCTCTCTGGGGCTCAGGTCCCTATGGAGGGACCCCTGACCCATGTGTGTCCATTTGTTGGAGTGGGGGCTTGAGGCAGGGGCTGGAAAGTTAAGGACAGTGGGTTTATGGGCCTGGGGTGGGGGGCAGGTGTGACTTTCATATTGAGTTTTCCTCTTTTTCTCCCTTACTCACTTGAAGGCAGAACACTGCTGCTCAGAGTGAGCATGATCTTGGGCTATATATATACTACCAGAGTGCAGTGCCTCGGGTGGGGAGGGGAAAACAGGGTGAGCAGAGTGGGGAGCTCAAGGAACTAGGGTTACATGGGAAACCTCTGGGGCAACTACAGCTGTTTAGCCATCAGAAAAAGGAGGCTTGAAGAGCTCCCTGGGAGTCTGGGCACTGGTACAGAAGCTCTTGGGCCAAGTGTAGACCCAGTACACACATTGAGTGGAAGAGAGACAGGCTTTGATTTCACATATGGAAGAGTTAGTTCTAATAACCAGAGATGACCCACGTCTGCAGGGTATCCAAGTCAAGGTTGGCAGACCATCAGGGATGCTCTAGAGGGGTTTGTGCCAGGATTGCATTGGGTATCCCTGCAAGACTTGAGTGTGGGCCCTGCTCCTGCTAATTCCCTTCAATTCCTTGCAGGGGGCGGGGCATAGAATAATGTGGGAATCCTCTTGGCTCTGCTCCTGGGAGGCCCCACAGTGGAGAGAGCTGATGGTCCCCCAGAGGCATCTCAGAACCCTGCCTCTCAGCACAGTCCTGAGGCCTCAGCTATTCCCTGCTCTACCCTTTCCAGGAGTGCCAGCCCACTACCCAAGGGCTCAGTCTCCTCCCCTGCTCCATCCTGCACCTCCTCATACTCATGTCCTCCAAACACTGCTCTTGTCAAGCCCTGGTCTCACTCAGAAAACTTCTCCACTTCCCTTTTGTTCAAAGGCTTATCCTAGACTTCTTGTCCTAGCATTCAGGGCTCTCTGATCTTATGGCCCCCACCCACCATTTACGGGCCCTTTTCTCTAAGTCTGCCCCTCCCATGCCCAACTCAAATCCTGCCTCCCCAATCAGCCTTATAGGTCTGGCTCTTAGAACATTCAGAAGGGTTTGTGCTGCACCTGTCTCCAATGACTGGTGGGTTTTACTTATGTTGTAGGTTTCTTACCTGTTGCAGACAAGGGGAACACAGGCCCAAGACTCCTGGGTCTGCACCCCAGGGCCTGGTACAGTCACTACTGCAGGCAACATGTAAATGATAATAAAATGATATGTAAAGGAGCACCTGTCATTTCTTGGCTGAGGGCAGGTGTGCAGATGGAGTCTAGGGACAGCTGTTGTTTGGGTCTCCCTTGTCTAGGTCCATGCATCTCCCAGTCACCACCTGCCTGGCTTGTGGTATGCGCTGTGCTTTTCCTCTGGAGGGCCACCTTCTCCTACTTCTGAATGCCCCACACAGGGCTGGAGCCGGGGACACGCCATCCAGGCCTAGCCAGTCAGTTTGTTCCAGCCCTCTGACCACAGTGATTGGAGGTGGGGGTCAACTGATATTGGCTCCCAAGATTTTTGCTGGAACTATTAGGAAAGAACATCTCTTTTTCAAGGGATAGGGAGCAAGCTGAAGCTGCTAGTGGCCATCTGTCATTGGGGAGAGGAAGAGGGACCCCAGAAATGGAGACACATCCCTGGTGTCAAACGCCTGGGCCAGCCGTGCTTGGAGTAGTGCATCTCCTGTCCTTCTCAGTCACATGTGACAGTAAACTCGTTTTCATTTAAGCCATGTGGAATTGGGTTCCTGTCATTGGCAAGGGGAATGGTGCTAATCCACGGTACTTGGGGCCCCACAATTGTAAGTCCAGTAATTAAAGTAAGAAGGACAGGGATGAAGCTATAAGGGCATCTGCTACCTTATCTGATGAGATAATCACACAAGTGCCATCCGTAACTGTCACAAATAAATTTCTATTGTTTAAGCCACACGGTCCTTGGTGTTTTGTTACGGCAGCCCAAGGACACTAATACAGCCCTCATTTCACAGAAAAGGAAACCCACTTTTGCCCACGCTCACACAGCTTCTTCAGTCTGCCTGATGCCAAGGTCATGCTGGCTCCTCTGGACCCGCAGTCCACCCCAGCCTCTGCCTACCGGAACCAAAGCCTCTGGTAGGAAATAACCAATCTCTTTATTTACAAGCGATTTACAGTTAGAAAATCCAGGCAGGAAGTGGGGCCAGGATGGGGCATGGGATGGCACTGGGACTCTGGCAGGTCACTTGTCTGCACGGACAAAGGAGGCAAAGATGCTGTCCTTCCGGCTGAGCAGCTTCTCTGGCGTGTCAAACTCAAGGATGGCACCACGCTTCAGGACAATCACCAGGTCTGCACTCAGGATGGTGTGCACGCGGTGCTGGAGGGGCGGGAGGGGGCTGGTCAGGATGGCAGGGGAAAAGGCAAGGCAACTGAGGGCATCCCCCCTGCAGGGTGAAGGGGAAGGCATTTGGCCAGGATGTCCTGCCTCTGTGGTGACTGGCCTTTCCTGGGGTGGCTGTGACTCCAAGCCATTCACCTACTAATGACATCCTTTCTCCTCACCAAGCCTCACTCTGCCCCAACCTTTAGGCTTCACATCTCAGAGAGCCCCCACCCCCTTTCCTGTGGAGCTGTAACCCTAGCCTAGCTCACAGGGCCTTGGAACAGGGACAGGCCTTGGGGCTTGGAGAATGAGAGGGAAAGTCTGAGGGACAGGCAGGTACAAATCCTCCCCACACCAAATCCTGCAACCCAGGGTCCCTGCAAGCCCTCCAGACTCCTTGCCCTATTCGGCTCCAGGGTCCCCTCTTGAGCCCAAGGGTGGCTCTCTGGGGTACCCCTTGCACCCCATCAGTGAGCCCCTTACCGCAATGGTGACCACAGTACGGTCTGCGAAGGCCGTCATCACCACCTTCTGGAGGATGTTCTCCTGCCAGGTAGGAGCAGCAGCTGTTGGCTCACCTGCCCAATACATGTGGTCTGGCCCAGCTTCGGGAGATGTGGGGCCCAGGGCTGTGGCCCAGCTCCCATCTGACCCCGATCCTACCCCACCCCTCCCTCTGTCGGGCACTCCTCTGCATGGGACCAGCCAGGTTCCTAGCATTCAAGGAGCTCAGCTCTGGACCTGTCTGTGTGTTGTGCGCGTGTCTGCGGTGTGCTGGGCGGCGGGAAGTCTCTGTGGGTCTGTGTGCAGCCTGTGTGTATGTGGGCTAGGAACATGCGCCAGGACTAGCTGGAGTCAGGGTCCCTAGTCCTTTGCCTTTTCTGCCACAAATGGTCTTGATGTTCAAGGCAACGTGAACTCCAGGGCTACTTTGTGCAAATTTCCCCCAACACCTCTCTCCAAACCCCCACCCCATGGGTGTGCCCAGGACCAACCGTGGCCATGTCGATGGAAGCCGTGGCCTCATCCATGATAAAGATGCTGGTCTTCCTCACGAAGGCCCGGGCCAGGCAGAACAGCTGCCTCTGGCCCTGGCTGAAATTCTCCCCACCTTCCGTGATGATGGCATCTGAAATCAGCCGCAGGGAAAGGAGCAGGGCTGAGTGAACCCTGCGTTGTGAGTAGAGCAGACAGTGTGGCTTGGGGGATGTTGGGAGATGTCTGCACAGGAGCAAATATGTGGGTGTGTCCTGAGTACAGGTGTAGGGTTGCTGTGCCTTACACAAGAACATGGATGCCATGGATTACAATGGGAAGAGCGCCCCCTGGAGTTGTGTGCTGCTGGGGCTTCAGGTAGTTCTGGGAGGGGTATGTGCACTGAGTGTGTGTGCTTCATGTGTGGGCATCTTGGTGGTGTGATTCTCTGGAGCCAAGGTTTGGCCAGCCTCTTCTGTCAAAGGGGCTGCAGCAAGCACACCAAGGCTCTGCCGGCCGCCAGGGTGGGGCCAGGGTCTTCCCAGCAGCTTTGAAGAGTGCCCTGTGCTTGGCCACTCCTCAGTCTGTTCTCTCCTTCCTCCTTCCACCAGAACTGGGCAGGCGGGCGGACAGGGCAGGGCAGAATACACTGCCACGGTGCCAGGACCTGCAAGCTCCGTCTCACAGTGACTCCCACTGTCCCCTCTGTGCCAGACCCTGAACTGACCAATTGTGTGACCTGGGGCCAGTCACTTGACCTCTCTGAGCTCCAGTATAGAGAGAGGGAGGACTGAATGGTCTCTGGGGTCTTGCCAGACCTCAGACTCCAAGTTCTGGGCACACTCAATGCATGAGTCCGTCACCCCCCCACCCCCAGCCCTTACAGACAGATGCCCTTTAGCACTGTATCAGCCGCTGAGCCAGCAGTAGTTACCGAGGCCTCCCGGCAGCGCCTTCACCACAAGCTTCAGCTGGGCTATCTCCAGGGCCTCCCACAGAGTGCTGTCGGAGCACTTCTTCTCTGGGTCCAAGTTAAATCTGGGTGTGACACAGAAAGCCTCACTGGGAAGGGAGCAGGGTGCTGGCTCCATCCCCAGGGGACTTGCAGAGGGTGAGGCTGGTGAAGGGAGAGTTGACTGATGTAGGGTTCTGGCTGGGAGATGGGCACTAAGGTGGTGGTACCCCAGACCTCAGGGTCGGGGTGCCCCTACCAGTGCCTGCCCAGGCCTAACGAGAAAGAGAGGGGCATGAGGGTAAGGCTCCTCTGAAGAACCAGAGCCAGGCTCTTGTGTGCTGGGCTGGAGCAGGACTGCTTGCCCAGGGAGGTGGGTACCCAGCTAAGTGCTCCTGGCCCTGCCCACCCCCTCCTCTTCGCTCTCCAGATTTGATGGGTGGAGCTGAACCAGGCTTGGGCGGGAGTTGGGGCTCACCGGATGGTGCCACTGAAGAGGACGGGGTCCTGCAGGATGATGGAGAGGCGTGAGCGCAGGGTGTGCAGTGGCAATTTGGCGATGTCGATGCCGTCAATGATGATGCGCCCTGTGTGGAAACCATGTGACAGGTGGGGAACCATGGAAGGGAATGGAGGTGCTGGGGACAGTTTAGCCTGGGACTTGGGCCCCAGCGAGGATGCAGGGGAAGACGGTGACTGCTGGGCCCCTGTGACATCTGACCATACACCAGGACTGAGGTTTCGTCTGGTGGCTGTGGGTACCTGTGGCGTGCCCACTGTACCCCTCACCTTCAAACGTGTCCACCATGCGGAAGAAGGCGAGAGAGAAGGAAGACTTCCCACTGCCTGTGCGACCACAGATCCCAATCTGGAAAGAGAAGCGCAAGTGTGCTGCAGGGGCGCGGGGGTGTGGTATCCAGGTGCTAGCTATGGGGCTGTGCAGGGCAGGGAGGTCACGGGCATATCTTCTTGTCCTGGTTTTCTCACCAGCTTCGGTTTAGCCAGGGCTGGGCCCCAGGTTGGGGCTTGCTTCCTACAGCGGGGGCTCCCATGGGGACCCGCAAACAAGTGCAGGGGGTACATGTCCATTTTGCCTGGACCTGGGGGCGGCCTGGCTGTGCCTGGTACTTGGCTGCAGGAGAGTTGGGGGCACTAGTGTGTGTCTATAAGCAAGGGTGTGGCAGGAGGGCAGGGGTGGCTGAGTGTGGTGTGCAGGGGTGTGTCTGTGTGTCCCACCTTAAACTGGAGCCATCTTTGGCTGCATCGCTTCCTGGCCCTTGGATACCAACAGAAATGACAACAAAGAACCAGTATAGACACAGACACAGGGAGAGTGACAGAGATGGAAGGAGAGGGGCAGTGGCAGAGAGCAGAGTGGGAGCGAGGAAGACAGGATCAGTGAGAGAGGTGGGTCAGAGTGCCAGACGGGGGCTCCCTCCCCAGGACAAGGGTGGCCTCACACTCTGTCCCTAGGCCTCTGATATGAAGCTCAGGGGACAGTGCCCTGGCAGAGTTTTGACCATTTGCAGTGGGCTGGGGGGTGCTGACAAAGTCCCTTTAACCAGGGGAGCCTGGGGTGTCCTCCTCGGTGGGTGAATGAGGGCAGCAGGAGGAGGAGGGGAGAGGGAGGAAAGGGAGAGGTGGGCTGAGCTGTGTCAGGTGAGGAGCCCAGGGTCAGGAGACTGGGGGCTCCGAATGGGTGTGAGACCCCCAGGGCCTGGAGAGCCATGAGGTGGCTCTGCGAGGTTGCCAGCCCTCTATCCCCCCTGCCCCTACCCTGCCCCTGACCTTCTGTCCCGGGGAGATGAGGGCGTTGACGTGCTTCAGCACGGGCTTCAGGGAGCTGTCGTAGCGCACACTCAGGTTCTGGATCTGGATTTTCCCCTGGTCCGGCCAGTTCTTTGGGATCAGCGATGGTGCTGGGGGCCAGGCTGGGGGTAAGCTGCTAGGCGTGGGCCACAGCTGGTACCCAGCACTACCACCCTACCCCTAGGCTCCCTCCTCCTGGCCCTCTCCCCAGAGCCCTCCTGTACCCCTCACCCAGCAGCCCCTCGTAGCTCTCTGCCTCAGTTTTCAGGAGCCCGTGGATGCGTTTCACAGCCCCCAGCTGGATCTCCATGTCGGCCAGGTTCCTCACCATCCAGTTGAGGTAGTTAGAGACCTATGGGGATTAAGATGGCGGCCACAGTAAGTGATCACAGTAAGTGATTACTGTAAGTAAGTAGTGATCACAGTAAGATTACTATCATCACATTAAGTGACCTATCCCTGGCTACCAGATGCTCTTCTTATAAGTGAAGATGGACGGAGGCCCCTGATATCTTTTGGGGCCCACTGGCTGGTTGTTCAGGGTGGCCCTTGCTAGAGGTATGTGGAGGGTTACAATGAGCGTGGTTCCTCACCCACCATCCCTCTGGGGCCCAGGCCCTGGGGGCAAGGCAGGGCCCTGCAGTCAGCTCTCCTGCCCGCATCAGATTCAAAGCAGCCTGGCATAAGGCCCGGGGGTGTCTCATTTGGAAAAGGTGCCCTGGGATTCCCTGGGTGCGCTATCTGGCCCCTCCCCGGGCCTGGCCCGCTGTCACTCACCATTAAGGCATAGGTGAGGCCCAGGCCCACCAGGCCGGCTGAGAGCTCCCGGTGCAGGGAGTTGGAGATGGAGGTCACGGCCGCGATGAGGACCACGCATGCACCAATGTACTCCTGTGGAAGGACAGGGGCTGGCCTGGGCCCTTGGGGCTGGAAGCCACAGTGTCCTCCCCTCCTGCCCTTCAGGGCAGAGAGTAGCTCAGCTGAGCTGAGCCTCAACGCCAGCCCTCACATCACGTAAACGTCAGCAGACACACAGTGTGCCTGTGAAGGCTGGAGTGCCAGGAGGCAGTGAGGGCACCCCTACACCCATTCACCTGCACACAAGCCTCACCGGCTGGCCCACACAGGTACATAAGTGTCATATGACTCACTCCAAACGCACACTCATCACAGTTAAACACGCATCTATTCTCACTATTCGCACACTCCTCAGGTACATGGTCCACAGGCAATAATATGGAGAAGAGGGGGCACAGGGCGGACACCAGGAGGACCGTTGGGCCTGGGAGAGGCAGGGGCCTAGCGCCCACCCTGCGTGCACACATGAGCTGGTATTCCACAGTGTTTCCCCTCTGGTTCCCGTTTGTTTCGCCCTTGCTCTGTAGAGCTCCACACCCCTATCAGACTACCTGTTCTGGGGCCCAGGGGGTGGGGTGGGGGGCACTTGCCATACGGACTTCTAGCCATCTGTTGGCCGCCGTGAGGAAGAGGGAGGCAATGTTGTTCGAGTCTGTGTATTCGAGGAGCTTCTGCTGGAACCGGGCCTCGTACCTGGAGAGAGGGTGAGGATGGTCTGAGGAAGTAATCTTGGTCCACATAGCCTTTGGGAGCCGTCCTTGACCCTCTAAGGTAGATGAGATCTCTCTGTGTCAGGAACTCTGGAAGCTTCTTTCCAGCCCCCGTGCCCCCTCACATTCTCTCCTGAGGTTATTATATTTGGACCTGCCTCCTCCCTCTGACCTGCCTGGGCTCCTGGCATTGCTTTCCGTGGCCACCCCTCAGACCTGGCCGGCCGGGGCCAGGCCCAAGGGAAGGGCAGGAGCACTAGTGTGATGATGAATGATGGGATGAACAAAAGCCATTTCAGCACTGATCTCAGGGACACAACTGAGGGGACTCAGAGGGACTCAAGACAAGCCTTATTGGGCATTTTCTTTTCACCCCTGGAAGGAGTTTGTTCTGCTTTGATCATTTCTGGGTGGAGGGCCTGTGAGTAAACTATGTGTGAGGACAGTAGAGTGAGTCTCTGAGGTGTGACAGAGTGTGCATTTGCACAGCCACGGGGTGGATGTGTGTGCGGGTGCTGTGTGAGAGGCAAGTGTGAAACCATATGGCTGAAGGGCTTCAGGAAGTGCGTGTTGAAGGTGTGTATGTGAGAGTGCACGTGTGCATGACAGGAGAGTCGGAGCATCTGTGACTGCTCTGAGGGGTGAGTGTGCATGAGGGTGTGTGTGAGCTTCTGCAATAGGTGTGCCATTGTGGAAAAAGCCCCGGCTTTGGGGCTGTGCAGATCCGGGCTTGAGTCCAGGCCTTTCCTTACTGGCTGTGTGTCAAGACCGAGCCTCAGTTTCCTCACTGGATAGTAATAATTCCTACATGGATGGCAACAACCTCTGAGCCCAACACTGAGCCCAGGGCTGGATGCTCTTGAGAGTTTTTTGGGAAAAAGCAGGACCCTAGAAAAGCCAGAAGGTCAGACAGGTCTGGGTTCCAAGCCCGGCACCAGCTCTTGCTAACTGTGCAGCCTCAGATTGGTTGCTCAGCCTCTCTGGACCCCTTCTCCCCATTTTAGTGCGGGGCTACAACAACCATGTCCTGGGGCTCCTGTGAGGATTAAATGCAATAGTGCGCATATGACACTTAGCACAGGGTGGGTGCTTGGCAATTGCACAATCAATAAATACTCCTTAGCTCTCAACAGGGCAGGCTGCTGGGTGGGAACCAATGAATTAAATACATGCAAGGGATGATAATCAAGTTCTTCATTCACTTAAAAACCATCCACCACGTCAACGCGGGGTGTAGGAGGCCTCGCTGGGCAGCAGTTCCTCTGGCTGACCACAGGCTTCCTCTGGGACTGGTTGCAGGATGCTGGAAACCACCTGGATCCTACTGAGGGGGTCTGGCCCCCTCTAGGAAAGTGGCAGGCTCTCTGCCCCAGGCCCAGCCTGAAGACCTCCAGGACACCAGTTACGAGCTAGAAATCACCAAAACTTAGAGGAGGGGCTAGCCCAGGAGTGTCAAGGGGCCTGGAAGTTGAAGAAACTGGGGAAGTTCAGGCTTGAGAAGGGGGCTGAGGAGACCCCAGAGTCTCATGCCAGGCTCCAGGCAGCTTCTGTATGGAAGACAGCACAGGCCTGCAGGGGGCAGGGGATGTCCTGGCAGCAGAGCCAAGGCCAGGGCAGAACTTGGCTTTCCTTTGCTTTACTCAGACAAGATCCTAAGAGGATCACACCAGGGACCTGGGTATCTCTCCCAGGGCTGCAGCTGGTCTTTGGGGGCCTTGGGGGAAAGATGTAAACTTCCCTGGACCCTCTCAGCTGGTTCTTGGGCCCTAGGGTTACTCTTGGACACAGGCCTTGGTGTCACATGGTCCCTGTTACACCCTGTACAGCTGTGCCATTCTAAAAATAACCTGGAATCACTCTCTGGTTGAGGCTTAGATACCAGAACCCAACTATCTGGGTCAGGGGTTTCTGACCTGTCTGGCTGGAAGAGAGATGCTCCAATACATCAGACAGAGACTGGGGAGGGGAGCAACAGCCCCCACACTCCTATGGCAGCCTCACATGCTCCCATCCAGCCCAACATCACAAGTCAGAGTGGCAAGAGGATGGCAGGGGCACTGAAGTTTTCGGGGTATTCCTCCAGTCTGGTGAACTCGTATCCACCCTTTGAGCCCTAGCTCCATTGCCACCTCCTCTATGAAGCCTTCTATGACTGCCCTCCCCTCGTGTGCTCCCACAGCTTGCATCCCCCTTTCTTTCGGAGTGCCTGTCACGTGGGCTTGTCCTGGCCTGCTCAAAGACTGCAATGTAAATGCCTCCAGGACAGGGGCTCATCTGACTCATATCTTTTTCGTGCTTGGCATGGGGCTTAGTGCATGGTGAATGCTCAGTAAAGTTTGTTGAGTGATTGAGCAAGTTCAAGTCTGGGCTTGTTCAACTCTGAGCCTCAATTTCCTTATCTGAGCAATAGGAATAATTGTTGACACCACCTCAGATTGCAAGGCAGACTGAATGAGATTGGCATGGAAAGAACTCAGCATAGTGTTTGGCTCACAGGAGGTTCTGAACAAAAGATCCCTCATAGCTTGCCTATGTGATTAAGGGCCTTTCTAGCATTGATTTGTGAGGGCTTATTCCAGCCTCAGTTCACAGAGGGCCGGGGCCTGGCCACAGGGCTGTGGCTTCCCTCTCTGGATCATGCAGTGTAGCCTGCCTGGCCTGACCCCTCTGGTGGACATCATCTGAGCCTGGAGGTTTGAGAAGGGTTCAGGAGATATATGTCCTGGCCCTTTCTAAGTGGAACCCTGAAAATTGAATCTCATGACCCATGACCCTAGTCCCACCCCTGCCCACCCCCATCCTGGGGTGAACCTGGTACCTGAAGGCCCGGATGGTGATGAGGCCTTCCACAGTTTCAGCAAAATGCGAGAGCAGCGGGAGCTGGGTGGTGTCATCCAGCTGCTGCAGGTCCCTGTGGCGGGGGAGCAGAGGGGAATGGTTAGGCGGACGGGCTCAGGGCTCAGCCTGGGTCTGAATCCTAGCTCCACCCCTTGGACCACATGGGCAAATGGCTTTGTCCCTCTAGATCTCCGCCTTTCACCTGCAGAGCGGGAAGTTAATGGTACCACCCCATCAAGCAGTCTAAGAACTGGACAGCTCATTCATGTAAGATGCGTAATCATCATGTTGGCACAGTTATGCTACCCTGGCCTCCCCTTCCTCTCGTCTGCAGCTCCATCCCTGCACTTGAGCTGCACGACCTCGTTCTGCAGCAAGGCAGGGCAGGCAGTGTTAGTTCCCTTTCACAGGAGAACTACCTGAACCTTGAGACACTAGTCAAAGGAACAGAAAGGCCAACTGGAAGCTTCCAGTCCCCTCCTCAATAACCACAATAGATTTCAGCATGTCACAGGTGAGAATCTAAAAAGCACCTTTCAGGGGGACAGGCCAGGGGTTTCCATGGAAACAGAATTGCTCCTGCCCTCCACAGCTGCACCTTGACAAGTGCCTGAGAGCTGGGATGGCCAGGTTGGGATGCAGGAAGCAGCTTTCCCAGACAAACCACCTCTAAAACCGCCACAGTGGGTGCTAGGGGCCCAGGGCAGTTTCTCTGGCAGGAGAAGGGAACCTTGTAGAACAGCTTGTACAGTGTTCAAAAGGCCACCGTGGTTCTGTGACTGTCAATGTACTATGTTCCTTGTGGGTACCAGGGGATTCTGGGTCATTCAGGCAAAAAACCATTTATAGAAATCTTAGTCCTGTGGTCAAGGTAACTGTGGCCAAGATGTACCTACATGTAATTATTACAACCGATAATCAGCAGATTGACTCCAGTTTTTAGCCAACTTTGTGCACTTGGGGCAGGGACTTAGCCTCTCTGACCACAACCGTAGTAAGAAGCACATTTTACACCACACATCTGTACACACTCACCCCTACACCACCCAAACAGAGCTTTCTATTTAATTATTTTACCAATGCTGGTTGTGATCTATGATACTGATTCCATGACCCATGGCTAGGTTGTCCTTGGCAGTCTGAGACATGCAGTCCCTACAATTCTCTGAATCTATGAGCTTAACAGAATCACTCCCGGAAAAAATTTTCTAGAGAATGTTCGCAGAAAACTTTGAGTAGGAAAGAGGCACGCATGGCTCCCAGGCTCAGGAGGGCGAGCGTGATAAAGAGAATCGTGACAGACTCCCTCGTGACAGGTGGCTGGGAGGTGGGGTTGCCCTAACCCCCCCACACACCAGGTGCCCTTGGCCTGCACGCACCAGCTCTCAGCCTGGCCGGACTCATAAAACCCTCCTGAGAAGCAGTTTGGCGAAGAGAATGCAGGGCATAAACGCGCGCATGCGCCTGTCGTAGGAGTTCCGATCCTGCACAAGCTCCCGAGGAAGCAGTCCGGATGTTACCCACAGTGTGGGCACTGCTGACGCGTGGTTATTTATGTTAGCGCCGTGCGATATGGATATTTCATCTCCTTTATGTCTGTTTGCCTTTTCATGGGGAACCTGACTGCACCAGTTTTACAGTGAGGGCTCTAACAAGAGTACCAAACTGCCCATGGCAAAGCACCTCCCACCCCCCCACCCCACCCCCAACCCGGGGCACAGGCAAGTGACTCCATCACCTGGACGCCACTCGAAAGTACTTCTGGATGAAGTAGCACACGACAGCCAGGGGCAAGAGGGCCACGAGGAACACCGGTGTGACGTAGGAGATGACAGCCAGGGCGGAGACACAGAGCAGGGTGGAGCGGCTCAGGCACTCCAGCGTGGACGGGATGTGCTGAGGGAGGGGAGAGGGAGAGCAGGAGGTGAGTTTTGGCATTTGATGACGTTCGGTGTGCTGCCTGCTGCCAGGCTTTGTTCCCCCACATTATTTCTGACAGCGAATTTTCTCCGCAGCCACACCACAGGCTCCCTGAGGGCAGGGGTCAGGGCATTCTGTTCTATCTAGTACGGTGGTAGATAAAGAACAGGGGCTCAGTCAAAACAAAGATTGTCCACAAAATTGGTCACCTTGGTTCAGAACATGCTGGAACCTTACTGGAGTGAGCCAGGGGGCTCTTGGATGGAAGGCAAAGGGATGTGGCTTCCCTCAGTCTTGTTATAAAGGCCTACCAGGGGGGCCTTATAACCAGATTGGGGCCCACTGGGTCCCTCCCCCAGGGGAAGCCAGCAACCGACAGGGGCCTGGCCTCTCTCTGAGCTGGAGAAATGGGTCAAGTCCTGTATACCTGGTCGATGGTATTACAATCAGAAGAAAATCTGTTTAGGATGCTTCCAAGGGGTGTGGTCTCAAAAAACCTAAGAGGCAACCAGAAGACATTATTCCTTCGTTCACTGATTTCCTTCCTGTTCATTGAATGAGGGTAGTTATTTCTTTCATTTCAGTGTCTCCGGAGTCATCCCTGTGTCTAACTCCCTAGGGGAGGTGGCCTTCGCGGGTCTGTAGACACCTGGCCTGAGTCCCCGAGAATTCTCACAGCAGCCCACTAGGGTGCTGGCCCCTCACCAGCCTCTCTTACTACCAAGCCCATGTGTGACCACTGCCACCTTTCTTGGCTGCTCGCCAGGCCTGACTCACTCAGCAGCTGTCTTCCCCGGGACATAGAGTCCTCTCCAGAGGGACAACCAGTCAGGGGACAGGGCCCTGGGTACAGCCTGTCAGCTGGCTGACCCTGCAAGGCCACTCTGGCTGTCATCAGTGCAGCTGTGACAAAGAGCCAGGCCACCCCCAACCAGACTATTTAGAACCACAGATCTGGGACAAACAGAGGGGGAGTAAACTTTGAGGCCATGTCTCTGGGCCACAGAGAGCTGAGGAGGCTGGAAAGTAAATATTGTGGTCAGATGGTGAGGTCTGGCATGGACAAGGGTGGGGCCAGGGAACCTGTTCGCCTGCTGTGTTTTTAAGCCGAACTGACCAGCCAGTTGGGCAGTGACTTCTTTCACACCAAGTGGTCTTTGAGGTTTTTATCCATGCCATTACAGAAGATTAAACAGCTACACCATGCCCCCAGTGTCAGAGCCTGTGGGCTGGCTGAGGAATGACAGAGAGGAGCGGGGAGCTGAACCCGTGGGTAGAGATGGGAGGACGGTACCTGCCCAGGGAAGAGAAACTAACATTGTCACAGAGCCTGTAGGCTCCCTTTGAAAGACTGCTGTGACGATTGGAGGAATTAGCCCCGTAAAATGCCTAGCACTGTGTCTGGCTGAGTCAACACCAGTTTCCCTCTGCTTTCTGCATCAAGGAGGGCACTTTTACACACACTTGAGGCTCCTTGAGTCATGCCTAACAGCCTGTGACAGAGGTTGTACATTCCCATTTTATAGATGGGACAACTGAGGCCCCAGTAGTAGTGACTTGCCTGCAACCCCAGCATGGTAGGGGAGAGGGATACCTCATGGGAGCCAGGATGATCTGGTTCAGCAGGCTGCGGTGCAACCTCTTGGCCACCTTCAGCCCTGTCCACTCTACTGTGACAGATGTGACCAGGCACAGCACGATGCCCAGGCTGCAGAGCACCGTGAACACCATGGCGTAGACAGTCTTGTCGAGGGAGCATTCCTGGGCCAGGCAGAGAATGAGGCACGGTCCTGGGGGTGTCCATGGCTCAGCCCTCTCCGCCCCACCCCCAACTGCTGCCCCAGGGCTACGGGCCCCACCTGGCTGAAGGAGCAGTTTCTGGCCATGGGGCTCACAGTCAGGGCACTGTCGGTCCACTTGGCCAGCCAGTAATCAATAGCCACTAGGACCATGTGCTTGAGCAGCTGGGAGAAGACGAGCAGCGACAAGAGCAGGATGCCAGCAGATGACAGATACTTGGCGCAGGCTCGCCACGGGATCTTGGCGCGCTGGTGCAGCACCGACGACAGGTTGTCCTCCTCCTCGCTCTCGGCGGCCTCCTCTGTGGGCCGAAAGAACCCACCTTGTGGCTTCACATTTCATGTCCCCCTGAGGGTGAACCAGGGGGTATGTTATGCCCACTGACAGAAGGGAAGACCAGGAGACTGAGACACACAGAGGGAAGGGTGTAATCAAAGGCATACTACCTTACCACCCTCAGAACCTCAGACCTTAGTCTGCCAGGGAATAATCAGACCTCAGGCTGTGATTTCACTCCCAGTCCCACTATCTGTACCTTCCTCCTCTTCCTCATCCTGTAGGAGGCCATCTCTTGAGGACATGGCCCGGGGCAGGCCCTGGGATGGCTCTGGGAGTTTTCTCTCCATGACGGTCTCCTGAAAGACAAATAGGGCTTAGCCAATGTCTTCAGGTGTGCAGAGGGGAAATGGGAGGGGAGGGGGCAACTATCCCTGGTCATGAACAGCGTCAATTTCCAGATTGCTCCTGCCTTGGGAGGGTCCAGATGGACACACTTTCATATTGGCTTCCCCTTCATCAGCTAACAGCATCCCACCGTCCTTGTGGGGCACCACCTCTCTCTTGTTCTTAGTCTCTGTGATTCAGGTGGGCTGATCATTCTCCTTGACTTCAGGAGTGGGCATATGACACAGGACTGGCCAATCCTCACATTCCACATCGCTGGCAGTAGTGATTTGTTCAGATGTGGGCATGTGACCAATTGGACCAGTAAGAGTCAGCCCTGGGACTTTTGCTAAGCAATCCTGAAAGAGGCACTCTCTTTCCGGCAGTTGTGAATCTGGGAGAATGTAAACCTGGGACTGCCAATGGCCCTCGCTGCTACCATAGGAATGAAGCCAATCTGAGGGGAGCAGAGCCAAGGGATGGGGAGAAACAGACCCCTCATGACATTGTTTAACTGCCTGGATCCTGCTCTACCTGAAGCTATGACACCCCTGGACTTCCTAGTTTCATGATTCAGTACATTCTTAACTCCTCCCCTCCTTTTTTTCTTTGCTCAGTCAGTCAGAGTTGATTTTCTTTAACTTTGTAAACTAAACGGTGCTTTATCTCAGGATAAAGGGACGGCATCTACCTGTCTCTGCCTTAGGTAGTGGGAGCAGGTACTGGCTCTCCCCTGCTAGGAGCAAGTTCATACTCAGCTCTCACATCTATCCCTTTGGGGGGTTTCCTGGGGCTGGTGAGGGCAGGAAGACCTTTATGAGGTTAGTTCTAGGAGAACCTTCTCAGGGGGTGGTTGCCCAGCCCCTAGGATATACCCACCTTCTCCAGCTCTTGGTCCTGCCGGTTCATGAGGGTCTTCCAGTGCTCAAAGAGCTGGCACTCAGACCTCTGGAAGTCCTTGAGTGTGCCCTCCCTCTGGATGGTGCCGTCCTTCATAGCGATGATCTGGAAAGGCAGAAGCAAACCCTGCAGAGGGCAGGCTGGGGGTGGGGAGTGGAGGTCACATGCTGCCTGACCGAGGAGGTAGAAGTGGACAGACACACATCCTTTCCCCACCACAAATGGCCTCTGGCTCACCCACTGTAATGAGCCTGCAATGATAACCGACCCTCATTAACACACTCTCAGGGTTTAGAGTTTGGTACATCTAGGGTGTAATTCTCAATGGTTGCCCATGGTGAATAGGAGGGTTTGCAGAGCAACTATGTGCATCCTGGTTAAGCTGTCTGGTTATCTGCAGGGCGGCTGTGGCAGCTGTTTTTATGCACACGATGCACTAATTGCACACTCCCCTTAGCTCCTCCTGAAGGCAGGTGTGAGAGGTCCACCAGTTTTGGCAAAGTACCTGTTGGTCTAAGTGTGTGTATCCATGTCTCTTTGAAATCAATAAAACTTATTTTATATGAAACACCCAGTGTTTCACACTCAGGTGGACTCATGATAACTCAGACACCTACCCCTGCTACTCTCACTCCTCACACCCCACATTGGAGTTTAGAGAAGGGTGCTGGGAGTCCTATCTACCGATACTTCCAGAAACCAGGCATCTCCATGTTGCCTTCTTTGGATTAAGGATTGTCCTGCACTGTCTTGCCAAGGTCACCATGGAAACTCAGACTTGAACCTGGACTTGTTTTAGCCTTTTTTTAAAAAAAATTTGGATTTCTTCGATTTTTCTTTTTTTAAAAGATTTTATTTATTTTTATTTTTAGAGAGAGGGGAAGGGAAGGAGAGAGGGAGAGAAATATCGATGTGTGGTTGCTTCTCGCATGCTCCCTACTGGGGACCTGGCCTGCAACCCAGGCATGTGCCCTGACTGGGAATTGAACTAGCAATGTTTTGGTTCATAGCCTGTGCTCAGTCCACTGAGCTACACCAGCCAGGGCTTTTTTCCCTTTTTCATAGTGGAGGGAGGGTCTCACTACATGTGGAAGGGAGACTTATGTGGGGGGAATTAGAAGGGCCACTTAGCACCGGCCTGATGCTCGGGGAGGACCTCAATTTTCAGGGAAAAATTTATATAAGGGTCAGGCAAGGCACAGATTTCAAAAATCACATGATTTCCATCTTAAGAATTAAGTGCTTTTCAATGAATGGAAAAGTAACTGTTTCTACATGCTGAGGAGTATGGGGATTCAGTCAGTGTGGGGTTTCACAAAACTGCATTCCATTGATAATATTGAAATTCTGTTCCTACTGCTCTTATTTGTTTCCATCTTTTCCATCTTGTCCTAACTTGAATCTGACCCACCAGATGGCAGGAGGCTGGTTTTCCCATCCAATGGGCACTCCCCAAGCAAGGGGGATGAGGCATCCAACTGAGCAGGAATGGAGGTAGGCACTGAATGCCTGCTGCTTTCCGAGCCTTCTCGATGCCAGCCCTTGTGATACCCAGGCTAGATGGGGAATGTGGCAGCTGTAGGTGACACCAATCCCTGGGCCGTGCAGGGTTTCCTGGTTTACCCTGTCTGCACAAAGCCATCCAGTGCTGACCTCTTCTACCTGGTAGACCTCAGCTGTTGCTATGGAGCATCTCATTACCTCCTCTGAAGGTGCCAGACTGCCTCTCCCACCTCAGCCCCCCACAGCTTGACCTCCTGTGGCCCCTCACCCAGTCTGCGTGTGGCAGGTACTGTAGCTTATGGGTCACTAGGACCACTGTCCTGTTATCATCTCTGAGGAGCTCGAGGATCCCGGCCTGCATCAAGTGGTCACTCAGATGGACATCCAGAGCTGAGAAGGGGTCGTCCTGGAGAGAGGGGGAAAGATAGGGGCATGTGTATGGTGAGTACAAAACCCAGCAGGGTTACATCAGCTCTGGTCTAGGACTGACGCTATTAGCTGTGTGGCCTTGGACAATGAGCCTAAGCTCTCTGGGCCTCAGTTGCTTTATCTTAAAATAGAGCTGTTTTAGTTAGCATTCTCAAACAGATCTAATCACAATCACTTCCTGACTCCTGACTTCCACGGCTCTGCAAAGTCTGTGAAGTCTGCATTTCTTGGAGTGGGAACCCGGGCCCTTTACAACCTGCTGGTCTCCCTTTCCAGCCTCACTGCTCAGCTGTGTTGCCCAAGGTCTCTACACATCAGGTTCCCAGGGAACTTGCCACTCCAGGCCTGGTGTCTAAACTATTCCCTCTGCCTGGAGCACGGATGTGCCATCTGTCTGCCTGGTGAACTACCTGGCCGTCCGTCAGTGCTCCACTCTCTGTCCTTTCCTGACCCCACCCCTTGCCTCCCCTCCTCCACTGCAGCGATAACCTTCACAAAGGCAGATCTGATAGTTATTTACATGAGGTCCCTCAGAATGAGACCCTCTCCTTCCCTCCAAAAGAACTGAGATGCTCTGCCCTTGAAAAAAGAACTGAGACCCCCTTGTGATGGTGCCTGGTACAGAATAGGAGTTTAATAAAAGTTTTTGAAATAAACTAAAATATCTGCTTTGTTTCTCTCTAACAGCGTCGTTTAAGGTTCACGTGGGGTAGTGGATGAGCTAGTACTTGGTGAAGTGCTGTGCGTGAGTCAGGTAGTCACAGACCACGAACCTCATACAGCGAGTGTGTTTAGTAGGGAGTGCTTATGTGTGCGGTGGGGGAGAGGGAATAAAACTGGGACCAGAGGCCTGAGGCTCCTTCTCTCAATTCTCTCTCTACATGGCCTCCCTGTTTCCTTCTGTTTAACTGACTCACACTTCAAGGCCCTCCTCCAGGAAGCCCTCCTCTGGCCCTCACAGTTGTCTTCTTGGATAAGGCTCCTCACAGTCTGTGCCACACAATTTGACTCTCAGCTGGGCTGTGGCTCTTGAGTGTGGGTGAGCTCTGTCTCCCTAATCAGACTCTAAACCTTTGAGGCCAAGGGCTGGGCCTTAGAATCCTTCAGATTAGCCAAGGCACCTGACATAGAACTTGGCATGAAGTAGGACAGGGATAGCTAACAAGTGTTATCTCCTGTTTGATTGCTGGTGGTTACCTAGACTGCTGTGTTGAGAAGGCTTCTGAGGCCAAATGAAGGTTCTTTGGGGAAAAATTCTGTGATCAACCAGCAATGTCTGCTGTGGTCATGAGATGGGAAGTTGCAGCACACACTCCACGTACTGGCCATTCTTACAGTCAGGCTGAATGGGTGTTGAGAGGTTGGGGCAGTGGCCTATAATTTCCACCTGCCTTCCCTCGGAGTTCAGCGTGGAATCCACAGTGGGTCGTTTGTGCTATTTTTGCCTCAGTTTCCCCACCAATAAGATGAATAAGTAATATCTCTGGCAGGAGAAGTTTGCCCCTGAAGAATAAGGTAGCTGGGTAATGGGGTGTGTGTGTGTAGGCAATGAGCCAGGGAGTCAAACCAGGTACTAGGGCCCCTAGCGAGGTGTGAGCTGGCGCACTCACCAAGAAGACGACATTGGTATGCTGGTAGAGAGCTCGGGCCACGCTGATCCGCTGGCGCTGACCACCAGACAGGTTGATGCCCTGTCACCAAAGTGGAGGAAAGGTTATGCCCTCAAAGCCCTTCAGGAGAGACTGTCCTGGCCCCTCCTTGACCGTGAGCTCTTTGGGATAGAGGCCTGGCTCTGTCTGTCTCTTTGTTCCCCCTTCACTTTGCAGAGAGAAGGGACTTGTACATGTTTACTGATTTCACTGGGAAGTGGGGAATATAATCTCCAAGTCTTTGAAGAGTCATCATATAGGTGCAAGGGACCATCTGACCAGTGGAACCCAAGACAGAGGACAAAGGGATTTCATCATACACAGGAGGGCAGCCACAGGAGAATCCTATTGTCCTACCTGGAGAGCGAACAGGGAGAGCATAACGCTAATCCTAGGGCAGTACGTGGAGCTCCCAGGATAGACTTGGGGCATGGCTGAAGGAGATGTCAGTCACCTCCAGCCTGGGAAGGCACTTAAACTGACCTCTGCACCAAGCAAGGCTGAAAACTGTCCTTGCTCAAGATCATTTTGACCCTGCTGCGCAGAACTTTGCAGACTTCACCTTTTCTCACTTCCCAGGTACCTGCTCTCCCTGAGAAGGATCTCAGGGCCTGGAGCTGGTGATGGGTGGGGAGCAGGGGTGGTTGAGGCCTCTGGTTTTGAGAAAACCCCTGGAGGCTCTACTAACCCGTTCCCCAATCTGGGTCTGGTCTCCATGGGGCAGGATGTCAATGTCCGGCTGCAGGGAGCAGGCTTCAATGACCATCTTGTACCTGCAGTGGGTGGGATGGGGGTGGAGACACAGCTGATCAGCCCAGCTGGAGTGGGGCCTGAGCCCCTGCCGAGGGTCATTAGTCTCTGGGCAGCTGTGCCCAGGGTAAGCAATGACTTTAATGGGCCTCCTGCTTGGGTGCGAACAAACACCACGTGAGTTTAAAAAAAGCCAAGGGCAGCACCTTCCACGGTCTTGGAGCAAGTTAAATATTTGAAGGATGGAATTAGATGGCAGCAAACATAAGTGACAAGAGAGGGCGCGTGGTCTCTGGGCAGTGGGGAAAGCAACAGTCAGAGCCTATGCTTGGGGCACTGCCAGGGAAAATCGCTGCTGGCTGGTTTAGGTGGTAATGATAATGGCTGGTCAAATATTTGCCCAGCCTGCTCCTCTCCTACTTCCTTGGCCAGCTCTTTGCCCAGGCAGGTGCCAGCTGGGGTGCACAGAGGAGGCATCAGGGTATCTTAGTGACATGTTCTTGGGTGTCAGGCAGTCTTGGATTTGAGATCCGTTTCTGTCACTTAGGGCCTGAGTGGCCTTGGGCAAGTTACCTAACCTTTCTGAGCCTTGGTTTCCTCATTGCAAAATGAGAATGATAATAGTACCTGCCTTCTAAAATAGTTGTGAGCATTAGAGGAAATCATGGGTACAAAGAGCCTGGCACTGTGCCTGGCACCTGGTAAGAACTCAGCCGATGTTAGTGGTTATTATTCACTGTAGGGGAAATAGTGCGCAGGCTGAGGAGCTGGCTCGGCCTCCCCACCAGCCGCAAGAGAGGGCAGCAGGGCTCCCTCATCTCCCTCTCCTCCCGCCTTCTCTCACAAGGGAGTTGGGCTGCCCTGATGCCCAGCCACATATGGGCTGTTTCCAAATGGACCATATGGAACAGGCTGGAATCCAGATAAGCGGGCTGGAAAGTGGGCGGCTGGGTGTGGGAGATCAGTGGAGGGGCAGAGCTGCTGGCTGGAGCTGGAGGACAGGGGCAGGTAGCTGATGCTGCCCAAGATCGATGTCTCTCCTCCCCCAGCCCGCCTCCCTCCGATGGACTTTTACCGTTGTTTGTTGAAGGGACTCTCAAAGGTGATATTCTCCTCCACAGTGGCATTCAGCAGCCATGGTTTCTGAGAGGCATAGGCCACGGGGCCTCTCTTCCTGGGAAAAGCAGAGTGGGAGTAAGGAGGCATTTTCAGAGGCTCCTTCTCAGAGGCAGTTGTCAAGGTGGTGGCTTAGACCAGGGCAGGGGTGGGGCGGTATGGCTGGCAGAAATCTGCTGTGTGTGGCCCCGGGGGCCTCTCCTTCCCCAGGGCCTGAGCTAGGCACGTGCATCCAGTCTTAGCTGACTGGGGGGAGCTCGATCCTTCCCTGCCCTGCACCCCACATGCCCCACCCCTGCAGTCTGTACTCCTTTCTGAGTCTCCACCTGGAGCCCAGGAAGAAACCAAGTTAACACTGGACCCCTGGTTTCCTCCTTTCTTGAACAGCTTCCAAACTGTTCAACTTTGACGTTAGCAGGTAACTTTCCAAATGGAACTTTTAAAAAAAAGTAGAGCCAAGGAAACCATATTTTGCATGAGGCAATTTTTTTAAGAACCACCCCCCAAAATTTAAAAAAAAGAAAAAAAGGCAAAGATGACCGCCAAATAAAAATGACCTGCTGTGAGGAGCACAGCCGGATATGCAGAAGAGGCACAGCGGTGTCCAAACCGCCCAGTAGCGCACAGAGCCCTCCCTCCGGGTCTCCCTGCAGCTGCGCTGGGGCTGGAGCCTGCCTGCCAGAGCTCTGGGGCTCTCCGGGCCTGAGAAGCCCTCTGAGGAAGCCTGCCCTGGAGGGCGGGTGCGCCCAGGACACAGTACCTGAGGTCTGCTTCAGCTGCCGGCTCCCGCTCTGGGCTGCAGCAGGGGAAGAAAGACGCACCTTCAGGATTCGCACGAGTGGCCTGAGTTCTGCACAGACATTCTGAGCTCCCAGCACAAGTGTCTTTATCATCCCTGGGACCAAATCTGCAGCCACAAATGCTGCACGAAGGGGTGTGGGAGTGGGGTATGGCCATCCTGGGGGAGCCTCCACTGTCTGAACCCCAGTAGTGTAGAGAATCCACATGGGGTGTGTGAGGAGGACCCCGGGGGCCAGTTCAGGTAAGAGGGAGGATGGGGGAAAGGCACCATTAGTTTAGGCTAATGAGGAGGGTACTTCCTGCATCAGAGGAGGAAGAGGACCAACATGTGGCTCCTCCAGACTCAGCCTCTGCATCAGGACTCAAGTGCACTGGCCAAGGCCTCAGGCTGACACAGCCACACAAACAACTGGGACAGGGAGTGCTGTCTGGCCAGAGCCAGGCCTGGCTGGGCAGGCCGACATTGTTGCCTACAGCTTGTGGGTGGGGACCTACAGTGGATGGAACTCAGGTGGCACGTAGAGAGCTGAGAAGGGCTCCAGGTGTGATGAGCAGCCCCATGTGGCTCTCTCAAAAGATGGCCAAGGAATCTGGGGATCTGCCCGGAGAGACGCACTCAGCTGCGGCGCCATGTGGCCTGGACTGGCCTGACTTGCTCCAGGACCAGCTATCCTGCCCCGTTGTTCTCATGCACACACGCGTGCTTGTCACAGACCATGAGGCCTGGTTTTTGGCTCAGGAACTATGGTCACTATGGCTGGAGAGGCTGGGCCTGTCATCACACCCTGGCACTTGGGGACAAGGTGGCAGAAAGGGCAGAGAAATATGGGGAAAGGAAACCTCTTTGGTGTTGGAGAGCGAAGGCCAGAGGTTGAACTGAACAAAGTTGAGCCAGCCTTTCCATCCTGACTGCCTGCCACCTCCAGTGTGTTTGAATGTCCTTGGGAGGGTGAGGGTAGGGAGGGTTTTGAGGGTCTCGGAGTCTCATTCATCTATTTTACTTTGATTTTTTTTTTTTTTTTAGACAACAAGAACATATATGCCCTTGAACATAAACCAACAAGACTGGATTTTTTTGTCTGGCCTGGGGGACACACCTCCTCTCTCCTCACAGACCCACTCAGCTGTTTTTTCATGATCTCCCCCTAGGGCCGTTTGCAACAATTTTTTTCTGGTGGTCCTTTCTTTGACATATTTCTTATCCAATTCAGTAGGTTTTTTAAAAAATATTCACAAGGTTGTGCGACCATCACCCTAGTCTACTTACTTCCAGAACATTTTCATCATCCCCAAAATAAACGCTGCACCTGTCAATGGTCACCCCTTCCGGCCTCCCCACCACCCTGTGGCAACCACAGATTCATGTTCTGACTCTCTCCCACCGTGAAATTTTAACACCGCAAACATACTGTATATCTGTTTATGTACTGTGGCCCTTCGGAGGGCAAGTCTTGTGTTTTTCCTCTCCCCAGGAAGCGGATTTGCCGCTCATTGAGAATGCATGCCTCCTTACAAGGCCTCCTGCCTCTGAAACTACGGAGGTCGCACAGCCCTGCATCTGTACGCAGTGTCCCCACCACCATAATCCCCGCCCTGCCCCCACGGTACCCCACACCCAGACCCTTCCCTTCATCAGGGCCCACTTCCAACCCAGTTCCAAGGCTGTACCTGGGGTCCTCTCCTGTCTCGCTGTCAGGAAGGCTGCTGGGGCACAAATGGGGCAGGGGGGAGAATAGCACCAGTCACTTCTCATGCCATCATCAATCGCTCCATCCCACTGGGCCTTTGGGAGAAGCAAGCCCTACAGTCCCCACCCCCACCCATCTCCAGGGTTCCCACATGGCTTCCTTGGGGCAGAAACTTCTGTTCTCAATCTCTGTCTCCCCTGAGGCACCTGGATGGGCACCCCCAAGTAGCCAGGGCTTCGTCGGTGCTCTTAGTGTGACTCAGAGTGGCAGTGAGGCTGGTTGGCACTGAGATGGCTTTACAGTTGGGAGAACTAAGTGAGGGAAGGGGACTTTCCCAAGGTCACCATCATGTCATAAGTGTTTTCACACTGTGCAAGGGGACCCAAAATATGTGGACCTGAAATTAGTGAGTTGCAACTGCGCTAAAAAAGGAAGAAAAATATCAATGAGCACTGCATGTGGTCAAGATGTGTATTTTTTTGTGTGAAATTGTTTCTCTTGTTATCAAGGAATACACGAATGTAGAGGACTGTGATGTCAAATGCATTTCATACTGTGGACTATAGTATGAAAAACACTGAGAGAGGTGACCTGAATTTTGGTACCAATTTTGCCAGTGCTTTCTTCTGCCTCAGGCCACCTCTCAACCTTTCAGAAGCAGCCTCCTGCCAGTGACATGTGTCCTTGCGACATGAGCATTTGGGGGAAAATAGCCTGCTCTATCTTCATACAGACCTTACTATAACAATGCTAAAACCAGCTAGCATTTATTGAGCGTTTATAAGCACTGCGATGAGCACTGTAATAGCATCATCTATTTTGAAGCTCAGAATAACCACACGAGGGAGGGTTATTTTGATTGGCCCCACTTACAAAGAAAGCCAGACTCAGAGTCGCTAAGTAACTTGCCCAAAGTCACACAGCAAACAAGTCAGAGAAAATAGATTTGTTTGACTCCAAAGCCTCATATTTTTAACGACCGGGCTACACAGCTTCACTGTGATTAGCCATGCCATAGCTCTGATAAATGCCATCTTGTCAGGGAAACCAGGATGGACAAAAACAGGGTGGACAGAAGCCTGAGGAAGCTCTTTTCTGCCTTCAGCCGAGGGGCAGAACTGAACAGAGACCCTGATATGTATGTTATCACTGGTCTCCAATCTTTGCGGTCTCATTCCACTCTCTCAGCCCAGTCCAGCTTTGGGTTCCCTAAACCATGAGATAGTTATAATTTATGGACAAGCTGGTAACATGAGACAGATTAAAAAAAAAAAATGAAACCAAACCCGAGGCTTACAAATTCCAACTCTGCTGCCACAGCCCAGATAAGCTTATCTGTGGAGTCTGCTGCCTTGATCGCCTCCAGAGCTGCAGAGGCGGTTACTCATCGGGAGAAAGTGCCTCTGCAGCCTCCCCGAGGACCTGGGCACACACAGAGCTCTCCGCCCTAATTCAGTTCGCATCATTGTCTGCGCTGCTCAATTAGCCCTTATAATGGACTGTGTCTCTCTCTAATCAGTTGCTGTGTCTTTTACCCCCAGTGGGATTTTAAGGCAGGAAGAGCATCTTTTTCAGCCCCCACAGAGCTGATGACAGACCTGTAATAAATGGAGGTTGTTAACTGACATGTTAATCATTTCAGAAGAGGCCAGGGGACCAGCATGCAAGGTAGGCGTCCTCATGCCAGGCGCCATATGGAGCTGTTTGTGTTCACCACTTCATCCTCACAACAATCCCTGTAAAGAGGTGTTCGGAACCCCATTTTACAGATGGGGAAACTGAGGCTTAAAATTTGCATAATGTGTCCAACAGTACAGCGCTGAGAAGAGGGGGAAGCTGGTGGATGACTCAAGGTTCATCTTCTCCTCTTTCTAGTGTCGTCCCAGCCTCCCTAGAATGAGCCTCCCAAGACGAGTATGTCTACGTTTTAACCTGAAGAGTAAAGAACGGTGCACGTGGCATACACTTTCTCTCACTGATCGCTGGGCTCTTGAATGAGTGCTGGGGACCCTTGATTCCTCCCACACCTGCACAGTTTTCCAACCTCACATCTCTTCCTCGAGCCAACCGTGAGCTGGGTGCATGTGACTGCGTCAACCTGAATCAAGGAACAGGGCCTGCCCTCCGGGGGCTCACAGTCTGGTAGAGCGAGTCAGACACACACAGGGGGTTATAAGGGACAGAAGAAAAGCAGGAGTGAGAAAGTATTACAGAAAAATTGAGGGGAAAGTACATACTAGCACCTGTGCAAACGCATAGAGAAAAGTCTGGAGGCTTCTGGGTGAGGGGATATTAGGTGGTTGTTATCTTTTTTATCATTGTGTATCTTTTCTTATTTAGTGCACATCCTTTTAGACTCAGAGAAAAGTGTAATTTTTGGAAAGTAGTTTGGAGGAGGAAGAAATCTAAGGATGTGAGGAAGGGCTCTTGGAAGTTACAGCAGGGCTGAGCCTTGAAGGGGGACGAGTGGACAGTGGGGGTGAAGGGGGTGCTAGGACCTAGGAGAGAGGAGAGGGCAGCATGTGAGCACAGGCAGTGGGAGGAGTGGGGGGAATGTGGGCTCCAGGTTTGCACCCAAGGGGCTTCTCTACTCACTGGTTGTGAAATCTTAGGCAAGTCCCTTTACTCAGGGGCTCCTCTGTTTCCTTCTCTGTAAACTGTGGGGCAGACCTCACAGTGCCGCTGGGAGGATGTATTACAAATATAGCTCATAGCTGGATGGAGGGAAAGACATAAGGTTGGAAAACTGTGGCGGGGGTGGGGAGGGCAGGGGGAGGGGGCGTGGAATCATCTTTTTAGCTCAGTGCTTGGTCCCAAAGGTGCAGATAGAGGGTGTTTTGAACAGCCTCCACACTCATTTAAGACCCCAGTAACAAATAAAAAGGGAGGAGGTGGAAATTGAGGTTGGAAGAAGCAAAGACTTACAGATCTCTACGTTCTATTCATCCTGCCCCAGGCAGGCTTGTCATTGCCTTGAAATGTTACCTTTTTCACGCACAGTGCCCTTTCCAAATGATGTCATTGGATTCTAACAGCCTATCTCTGAGAGAGGAAAGGGTTTTCTTATTGTCCAGATGAGGAAACTAAGTTTCAAGGAGGTGAAGTGACCTGCCCAAGGTTACATGGCTAGTGAGTGGCAAAGTCAGGTTTACAACCAGCGACCATCTGGTTCCTGAGCTTGGCTCCACAAAGTGCCCCTTCTCCTGTCTGCCCACCATCCCGCCACACCTGCCTCCTCCAGGAAGCCTGGGGTGCACCTGAGCCCCCAGGCCCAAATCCCCAAAGGCTCCAGGAACTATATGTGCAAATGGGACTACAGTCCTGAGAGGGGCCTACTTCTCACTCTTGGGGAATCAGGGATCTCAGGAGATAGGCTTCACACCAGCCACCATGAAGCAACAGTGTGCTGAGGCAGGCCCCGGGCAAGCAGGGCCCAGGCCTCCTGAGTGGACACAGACAGAAATAATAACAGTGGGGGCAGGGGCAGCAGGGGGGAGCAGGGGGTGCCACGTGAGGCTGATCTGTAGTTCCTCATAGGGTGGTGGGGCCTTCTTCCCCACCCAATACTTTCCTCCAGGACCAGCTTCCTGCTGGATCCCCAGGGACATTTAAAATCACCCTACTGCAGACATTAACGGCGCTATTCTTTATTTTCAGGGAAAAGATTTCAGTTGAGTATATTTGCTAATTGAGTATATTTGCATTGAGTATATTGACTTTTTATCAAAATGTTTTCCTTTTAAAGATTAAGGAGAGTGTTCGCATTTTCAAGTCGAGAGTGCATTCGAGCAGAGAGCCCGGCAGGGGGAGGTGACCATTATGAAAGTGGGTGTTTGGGAGCTGGGCCCAGGTGACTGACATGCCAGATCTGCTCAGGGCTGCCGCAGTAACCCTCCAACCCAGAATGCCAGACCATACCCGATGGACCCTGTGTGCATCCTCTGTCCACCTGCGACTTGTGAGCTCACTGAGGGCAGGGGCCAGGTTTGTATCTGCACAGAGGGGTTCATAAAATACACATCTTGTGTCGGGCACCTGGAGTGCAGCAGGGAATAATCCTCCAGCTCTGTCTTCAAGGAGCTCAAAGTCTTGCAGGAGACAGACGCATTGGCAGATAATCACAATACAGTGCAAGGCATGCACTACTGGGGCTCGTGCATTCCGAGTGTCGGTGGAGAAGTCGGGTGGTGAAATTCTGGGTTAGGGGAACAGCGTGGGCAAAGGTATGCAAGGAGAGACATGTAATGACACATTTATAATGGCAATCTCTTGAAGGTTGTAAGTTAGCAAAGCCATTGTGGGTAGAGAGACAAATAAGATATGGTCCTTGTGCCCAGGGAGCTCAGTACAATCTCTCCTGGGAGACAGGCGGGAGCACAATTAAAGATCAATCAGGGAATGTTGTTCCTGGCATAGAGGTACATTGTCAAAGAATGATATTTATAATAATGTTCATAGGGCACTTACTACATGCTAGGTTAAGCCTCACATCAACCCTGTGAGTAACAAGGGAAAACTGGTACAGAAATTGCAGAATTTCCCAAAGCGCAGAGTCCAGATTTGAACCCAGGCAGCCTGACGCCTGAGCTTACTCAGCCATACTGCTCATTTGCTCGTGAAGGAATAAATGCACAGTTGTATAAACAAACCAATCTCCCCAGAGCATTCTCTGCTCTGCACTATCTAATCCCTCAACTCCCAGCCTCGTGCCTCCTGGAACTCCTTCTGGCTGCCAGGTCACCAGGCCTTGGCCCTGGCTGGTATGGAGGAAACACATCAGAGCAGCCTGGTATAGCCCTCGCCCCTGGCTGCGGACAGGAGGGGCTCCCGAGTCAAATGTCATTTTGCTTTTGGCCCACATTGCAAGTACATCATCCCCCTGCTGACCTGGGGTCCAGTGTCTGAGGCATGGAACTCCTGCAAATAATGGAGGGGGGGCTCTCAACACACAGCTCCACACTTGACTTACTGGCCAGGATAGGCGGGCCCGACAGAGCTGTGTATGTGTCCAGGATTTTGAGAGACAAAGAGCACATGAAGCCCATTCAACTAAGTCAGCCCAGACTCCTTCTCTAGCATCATGACAAGCTCCTGACCGGTCTTCCTTCCTACCGTCCCCCTCTCTCCGATCTCTCACCCCTTATCACCAGCATGATTCCACCACAGACTTTAGGCTAAATCTTACCTCCCTGGTGTGGCACACAGGGGTGTCTGCCCAGAGGCCTGCTCCCTTCTTCAGTCCTGCCTTCCACCACTGTCCCCACCCCTCCAGGTACCAGAACCAAGTTCTTTCGCATCAGCAAGCCTTTGCGAAGGCCGGTTCTCCAGCCCAGACAGCCTTCCTCTCCCACCCTGCCTTTTCTCTCTGGGGAAACCACACTTGTGAGCCTCCTTGACCATGGAGTTCATTGCTCAATGATGGTGCCAATGTCCCTTCCCTCCCTTAAGAGCAGGGGCCATGTCTTAAACATCTTGGCAGTTCTCTCGCTGTGCCCAGGGCCTGGCACATAGTGGGTGCTCAGTAAACACGGGGTGAGTGAGTACATCAGTGCAGAGGGGCTGGAGCACAAGCTGAGCGATGAACAAATCCTCACAGCTTCCTGGGGTTGGCTGCAAGCTAGCTGGATGCACCCCACTACGCTTGGGAGGGAAGCTGTACTGCGGGGGAGGGCAAAGTGGGGGGTTCTGGAGAAATAACCTTTTCACCACCTCCCCCTCCCTCTGCCTCAACAGAGCCAGGAGCTGGGCTGCCTGTTGAGAAGAGTGAGTGTGGACGAGGACACCGCTGTTAGCACCCTGTGGTGGCTCTGCTAAGGAAGTGGCAGAGGCGGTCACAGCCATCGGGTTGCTGGTCTGTGGACTTCCAGGCTTGCTATTTCTCCACATTGCCCTTGAGCCCCTTCTTTCAGCCCATGGTGGGAAACCCACACACTTGAACACCTGAGTGCAAGTCCCGCTTCTGCCATTTAAGAGCTGGGTGGCTTTGGGCAACTTGTTTCACCTCAGTTTCCTCATCTGTTAAACGGGAACCATAAGAATACCCGCCACACAGTCTGGAGGAGACTGAGACAATGAAGTGAATGAAGTGCGTTGCACAGTGTCTGGCACATGTGAAGTGCTCCAGGGCCCTGGAGAGGCCCCTGGCATCCCCCCCGGGCTGAGGCCGAGCTTCCCAAAGAGAGAGGAAGCAGCAGTCAGGCCCTGAGGGCTGGCACTGCTTGGGGAAGAGGTGGGGATGGAGGCAGGACAGGGCTGAGCCCCTGCCAAGCCTGTCTGCTGCCTCTGCAGAGGGCAGAGAGGTGCTGATGCTGGTGGGAAGGTGCCCGAGGGTGAGGGTGCTGGGGAGGAGATGAAGAAAGTGAGGCCAAGGGACCTCAGACTCAGAGGGGCGTTGACTCACACCGAAGGGAACACAGCCAGGGGGAATCCAGGGGCAGCCCCAGCCTCTGTGCTCTGGGATCCCATCTAGAAAGGGCCCGCCTGCCCTCAGAGTGGGCCTGGATCCAGCTTGCCCTCTACGTGGAAGGTGGAGAATAGTCCCTGGGACTGGATGTAATCCCAGTCCAAGGCAGAGGCCAGGCTCCAGGGAAAGAGCCCAAGCTTGGGTTCCTATTCCACACACTGACCAGTATGTCACCTGACCTCTCTGTCTTCAGTTTCTACTTCAGTTTGGGGTGAAAATACTCAGCGGGAGGCTTAGTGGGAGGCAGCAATGAGATCATGCTTGCGGTGCGCTTAGCAAAGGGCCTGGTCTGCCGCAGATGCCCAATCAATACTGGTCCTTTCTTCAGCTCACACTTCACTGGGGTCACAGACATAAGCCATCAGCCAATGGGAAAGGGTGAGGAGTCTCCCCAAAACCCCAAGGGGAGCTTTGTACAAGGGCTGGCAGAGTGACCTCAAACCCAATGCCTGGAGCCTCCTAATCAGGCTGTGTTGAAAACCCTCCAAAGAAGATGGGGAATGGAGGCAGAGACCCCTCTGCCCCCAAACACACCTCAGCCTCCTTCAGTATTAAGGCTCCAGCAGGGGTGTCCAAATTTTGGGCATCTCTGGGCCACACTGGAAGAAGAGTTGACTTGAGCCACACATTAAATACATAAACACTAATGAAATGTGATGAGCAAAAAAAAGTTTTTAAGTAAATTTATGATTTTGTGTTGGGCTCCCTTCATAGCCATCCTGGGCTGTATGCAGCCTGCAGGCCAAGGGCTGGACACCCCTGCTCCCGAGTCTGGGGTCACAGGAAACCCAAGGGGGCACATCTGCCAGCTCCTGGCCCCAATGAGGAGGGAAGTTTGCCACCTGTTGCATACACTGTTCTGGGGCATTTTGGAAAAGCAGCGAGGCGGGGCACATGCAGGTGTTCAGACACGGGGCCCGAGGTCTTCCTCTCTGCTCAGTGCCACACTCACACTTATGAAACATCTAACACAGGGAATGACAGTTTCCCCCTGGAAATGACTGCTGGGGAAAGCCTGCCCTCTGCGTAAATGGCTACAGTTGTTATCCCCGAAGAAGCACCAAAACCCTTGATCTGGTCCCTCTTTCCTTCAGCTACTGGCGAGCTCCGAGCCAGCTTGTATGCTGACTGCCATAGCCGACTGCTGCCCAGGTTTCTGAACACCTTTTCCAACCTCTTCATTTCGTGGCTTCTCTTTTCTTACCTTTTTAAAAGCTCCTATTTTATATGCACCTTTTATCAATTAGGTTCCAATGCTTTGTGGAAATAAGTTGGTGTAAATAATAGATTCATGATCAACTCAGCCTAGGTTCTGGCTCTTTAATTAAGATAGTGATCTTTTCCCAGAAACCCATGTTTGGGTTACTTTTGGCTCCTCAAAACACCCACCGAATGGTCTGCTCCAGCTTTGCTGAGGATCAAGCCAGAAACCAATGTTTGTGTTGCCCTTCCCCACAGTGGGTGGCAGTGCCGCCGAGTGAGCATGGGCTTTGGAGTCAAACAGAACTGAGTTCAAAGTTCAGCTCAGCCACTTATTAGGGGGCTGAATTAGGGCAAATAGTTTAACCCTCATCTGTACAATGAGAACTGTTAACAATGCTCACCTTGCTGGTTGTCATAAGGATTGAAGGGAATGATGTGCAGAGGATTTGGCAAAGCACCTTACACCTAGTAAGGGTTCACTAAGTACTAATGTTGATGAGAATGACAATTAATAGCACCTATTGGGTACTCAGGGAACACACAGTGGGCACTCGACAAACGCACAGCGCATCTTCCACTGAACCAGGCGGCTGGAAGGAGGGCTGCCCACTGTTAGTCTTTCCCCACTAAGTGAGCCCTGAGGATGCGTTCATTACCTGTTCCAGAAGACGGCCCCTGAGATCTTCTGCATCTCCCCCAGGGTGGCTAGAAGAAGTGAGGACTTGCCACAGCCCACCTGCCCCACGATCATGGTCAGCTGGCCTGCAGGGAGGGAGGGCCACAGATAGGGCTGAGGCCAAGAGGGAGTCTTACAGCCACCACCCAGAAAGAGAGACAGGTAGACACTCCCAACCCTGGGGCCCCCATTTGCTGTCCTCCTACCTAGAATCCCTAGGGAGTGCTTTCCCTTTTTGGAAACCTTTCCTTCTGGAAATTCACACTGCCCTCCTGGCTCCCCAAGTCCTTCCTCACTGATGATTTCCCCCACCGGCCGAAGCTCCTGCTTCTCCATCCCCAGTGTGAGCCCCACTCCTCGTGGTCCCACTAACGCCACCCTGGGCCCCACTGCCATCTCCCACTTTCATGCTTTGTTCAAGCTGCGACCCCTACCAGAACGCCCACGCTGCCTCTTGGCCTGAGGGACTCTGCTCATTCTCAGAAGCCCCACCTCTTCCACCATGCCCCCCCTGGCTACTCATCTTTTCGCAAAGCATCCATGTTGTCCATAACTGATGGTCTGACATCAAGGCCCCCGTCACACCCTGTCCTTGCTGCTGCACTCCCACCTGGCACATGGGCTCCTCAAGCACGAAGCCCACCCCCTCTCTAGTGTTCATGCCCTGGGGCAGCCACTAAGAGTGCACCTGGAACAGATACTCAATTAATGCTGGATTTTCTTTTTTCTCCATGTCCTTCAGTGGACACAGAGAGAGGCACTTCAGACGTGACTCTAAGGGGGACACCCCCAGAGCCTGATGGAGGGATGAGTGGGGTCATACCTCGGGGGATGCGGATGGTGATGTTGGACAGTGTGGGAATCCCATCGGGGGTCCACGTGAAGAAGCCACCAATGACCTTCATTGGCAACAGCCCACGGCCCGGAAGAGAACAGAAAGACAGTCAGGCTCCCAGTGTCAGAGTTTCTTATCTCTCCTCCCTCACAAAGGCCAGAGAGCACTATTCCAGTCCTTGGATCACTTCCAGGACAGGGGAGTGGGGGAATGGTCTTCTTACGCCCACCCCTGCCCAAGGCACCCTCTCCGAGAGGGCAGCCACATGTCCCCCTGTGTGGCTGGAGATGGAAGACCTGTCCCTGGTCTTGGGATTCCCATGGGTCCTATAGGCAGGTAGGGTGGGGAGGACTTGGTGGGGAGGACCTTGGTGGGGAGGACTCAGCGAACAGGTCTGGCCTGTTGGTTCTGAGCTCCCTCTTGGTGATGGTGTTGGGGGCTGGGCATGGGGTTCAGGGTCTCGGACACACCTGGACACAGCAATTGTCAGCATCCCCGTCTGCGCTGGGGGCCAGCCTCTGCAGTGGGCCTGTGAGACCCTGACAGTCTTCCCGGACTGGACGCTTGCGATTCACGACCTTGAGTGGCTGGGGATGGTTAGGAGGAGGAGGTGAGGGCCCAAAGGGCTGGGAGCTGTACCAGGAAGGGAGCCCCCCTTCCTGTGAGGAAAGGCTGAGGCAGGATGCAGCAGGACTGAGTGGTGAGGTGGGGTCAGTCACTCACCACCGCCTGGTACTTGCTGGCTTGGCCCTGGGGTGCAGGCTCCCGGGGAGCGCATTGCTCTTCTCGGATCTCTGCACTGGACAAGAACTCGCTCAACTTTTGCACACTACAGAGGAAGCACAGAGATACCCCTCACCCCTGCCAAGGGCAGAGGGGAGAGGAGAGGGGAGAGGGTGAACCTGAGACAGCAGCTCCAAGAAGGTTCTGAGTCCTGAGGTGTAGTCCCCACAGAGCCCACACTGAAGGAGGATAAAGCAGTGGGTACCTGTGGTGGGAGCATAGGTGTTACCAGCATCTGTTAGGGTTGACTAATCCTCTGGAGTAGGTTAGGGTCCAGATTAGGGTGGATGTGGTTAGTTTTAGGAATAGTTCAGTGTTAAGTCTGGTAAGACTATAAGATGGCTGCTGGTGGACAACATTAGTTACAGTTAGAATTAAGGTTGGTCAGTGTTAAGGTTAGTTAGGATTAGGATTAGTTATTAAAAGTAGCTAATATTTATTGAGCACACACTATATGCCCGACACTATATGTTTTATGAGAATAAAATTTAATCCTGTTAGGGGAGGTGTATTATTCTCAACTCACAAAGGAGAAATCTCCCTCCCTCTACCCCAGGAATTTTCCTATGGACCCAGAGGAGGCTCCAAAAGTTTTGGTGCATTCTCCCTCATCCCTAGGGGTGTGGACGCTATCCGAGGAAGCTTGAACATAGTTTGCACACCTCTTCCCTCCCTTTTGCTAAATGTCCAATGGGCCAGGGGCCTGGCAGGCCTTCCAACTCTCCAGTCGAGAGCAGTCTGAGGCTCTAAATGGGCTGTGGCCCCTGGTTCCTGTTCTGCGCACGACGCCCCGCCCCTGACCACCCCACCCCTGACCAGGAGTGGACTGCCAGCCTCTGCCTGCTCCTCCTGCTGCTCCTGGATCAGGCACACTCTCAACAGCCGGTGACTGGGAAGGGTGGAGCTGGCCTTGTGTCCTGTTCTCACCTTCAGCTGGGGTCTCATCTCCCTCTTTAAAAAGGCTGCTCAGCTACACTGATGACAATAACATTAGGAGTGCCTGCATATGGAAATGCTTCTGAATCAGCACAAAGGATTTCCAACAGGTGCAGCATCCTTGATCCTTTCATTTCTACACAAAATCACAGGGCTGGCTGGGGTGGGTGTGGGGCAGGAGGGGTGATCACTAGAAGTCACAATGCCATGGCCATGGTGAAAGACAAATACCATATGATCTCACCTATAAGTTGAACCTAATCAACCAAACAAACAAGGGAGCAAAACAGAACCAGAGACATGGAAATAAAGAAGAAACTGACAGTGACCAGAGGGGAGGGGGATAATGGGGGAAAGAAGGGGAAGGGTCGAGTCAAGGAACATGTACAAAGGACCTATGGACAGGGCAATGAGGGGGAGGATTGAATGTGGGAGGAGGGTGGGCAGGGAAGGGGAGAGTGATGGGGGGAAAATGGGGACAACTGTAACTGAACAACAACAAAAAATTTTTAAAAGAACAACAACAAAAAAAAGGTCATGGCTAATAAAATTGAGTCCGCACAGGCAACCCTAGAAATGGGAGCTGATCTTCTAGCCTGCTATTCCCTGGTTAGATATTCCTTTGATCACAGTTCTGCTGAGTTCTACCCCTTCTATCCTTGAACTTCTGCTAGAGCTTCCTCATGTAAGTTGCTTCTTCCACCAGCTACCTCAGTCCAACAGCTACTCCTCCCTGCCAGCTGCCTAGGACCTGCCGGTGTCCCCTGAGACAGGGGTGTCACTTTTCTCAAGGCTGAAGGGGCTCGGGTATGATGAGAAAGGACACAGCCAGCTTTCCCCAGAAACATGACAGGCCATTGTTTTCAAGGAACCATCTCAGGGGCCCAAGGAGATCTTCGCAGTCAAAGCTTCAACAGGGGCTTCCTTTCTCAAGGGGGGGGGGGCGATGCTTTTGGGAGACTGGAAGTGGGGGCCTCCCTGAGCTGTGGGTCAGGCGGGGACAGGACGTACAGGCATGTGGGGAAAGTGGCTCACTGACCAGGGCTGTGAAGGCTCTTGGACCCATAGGAAGAACAGGGGCCGTTCAGCCTGGGGAAGGCAAAGATTTAGGTCCCTTCTGAAATCTGAGGGGCCATGCTGTGGGGAAAGCGTAGTGCTCTTTGTGGGTGGCTCTGAGGGTGGAACTAGGACCAAGGGGTGGAATTTATGAAGATATACCAATTTTGCTCAATATTGAATTGTTTTTTACCGAGTTATCTTGGAGGTGACATTGAATTCCCTCTCCTTGGAGGTATGCAAGCAAGTTCGCTAGTCCTTTCTCAGGGACGACGTGGAGGGGAGCCATGCAGGGCCTCTGTCGCTCTGACCAGCCATGACCAGCTCAGTGAGGCTCAGACCCATGGGGGGGCATGTCCTGGGACCCAACAGCTACGGTTGCCAATGTTAGTCACCGGAGCGAGTGCTGGGGCTGCCACACGAGCTGCCTGTCCAGTGTCCTTGCTGGACGCTTGTCTCACCTGACTAGAGCTTTGACCGTAGACCGGACCACACTGGACAGCAGGAACAGCGGTGTGACCAGGATGTGGAAGAGGGAGAGGGAGGCGAAGGCCACTGAGGGTGAGAAGTCAGCCTCTTTGAAGAAGCTGGCGTGACCCACGAAGGTCTGTGGACAGAGGCACGTGTGAGACTGGGGGACTCAGAGCATGGGCCCCTCCCGCACCAGAAGCACCGAGCCCCCGGGGAAGAGGTCTGCATCAGGGGACTCAAGGGGACCTTTTAGTTAAAGACACCTTCATCCTCAGTCATCTCACGGCAATGTCTCAAGTGAGTTCAGGACTTCAAGCTGGAGGGCCACAGCTGCTCCCTCCCTGTCCCGTCCCCTCTTCGCCATGGATGACCAGGGAGGAGCCCTGAGGTTAGGGCAGCTCTGCACCCCCTCAGTTGGGAAAATGGAATCAGGAGAATTATAACCACCTGGTCATAGCGCTCGCCCCTGGCTACCCAGCTGGCTCAGTCGCCTCTGTTACCCAGAATTCCCTGAAAAGCCAGTCCAGAACCAACACAATAAATCATGTCCAAAGTGAATTGCTAAGCATTCCTGACAGGTTGTGAACCTGCCAGAGCTCTGGGACAGCGGCCTCAGGGGAAATAAAGGCATCTTTTTAAAGAACTGCAGCCACCACAGAAGCCAGCGATGGGGGTCCTGGGTGAAGGGGCTGTGGGCTCACGAGGGCCCAGGCCTTTCGGGAGGGGCACGCTGCCGGCTCCCAGTGCCGAGTTCACACACGGCTTCAGTCAAAATTGCTTTAGAAAAACCTCCTCCACTATAATATTTCATGATGCAGAGGATTTTCATGCCATATTCTCACATTCCAAAAGGCAGGTTATAAAACTGCATGGGCAGCACAGGCCTATTTTTGTAAAAAGGTCGTATTACGTGCCTTCGAAAAAGGCTGGAAAGAAACCCATTAAAGATGCTGCCAGCGGGGTTATGGGTGATTTAAATTCTCCCTGCCCTTTCCATTCTGAATTTCCCAGCATTTCTACAATAAACATCTTTGGTAGCTATTTTTAAAAGAAAGTTTAATTTCTTTGAAGGCTAAGCCTCAGGTCCTCCAGGCCTGGAGACTGGGGGCCCTGTCTCCCTGGAGTGGGGGAGGGGCCTGCCCCGTATATAGACTTTCAGTTCATTGCCGGGTCTGCAGCCCCACTGATGAGTCATCTTCTGAAGTCCCCGTGCAGAAAGGCCAAACCCTGGGCGAACTCTCGCTCCAGGCTTCCTTTCCCACACCCCACCAGGAGATGGAGGAAGGGGCCACTCACAATGAGGACGGCTGCAATGGGGATGGCCGTGTTCATGAAAACTGTGGAGGAAGCACAAGTTTAGTGAGAGGGGTGAGACAGCTAAAAAACGAAGCCCCTGGGAGGTGGAGGCTGTGCAGCCTGTGGGGTCCCTTCCCCAGCCAGTGGGGTGGCACCTGCAGCTCCTTACCTATTTCCCTCAGGACTCTGGTCCCCCAGGACCCTGAGACTTAAACCTTTAAATAAAGGCGTCGATGCTCCTACTCTGCTCCTGTGGACAGTGTGAAGGAAGCCCCGTGAAAACGTGGTGGGAGATGGGGTTGGAGGGGCGGCTGCCTGTGGTCAACTGGGAGGTCAGCGGCACGGCTTTCTGGAGTCACCAGGTGGCTACTCCTTCCTTTGCCTTTGGCCCCTGTGTCCCCTCCCAGGCCAGGTTCTCTCTGAGGCTTGGAGGCTTCCTAATCTTCCATGGAGCTGGGGGAAGATTTCAAACTCACACTCAAGTATCAGTGAGGAAGGACATCTTAAAACAGGGCGTCCCTTAGCTCTAAGACTGAGAGTCCATGCCCGGGGAGGGGGGCACTTTGTTTGTTTGTTTAAAGTGTGGCCCTCAAACCCTTCCTAAGGACCTTGGAGAGCAAAGAGAGCTGGACTTCAAGTCAAAGAACCTGTTACATATAAGGTGTGTAATTTTGGGCAGGTCATTTCCCTACTCTGTGCCTCAGTTTCTATACCTGATCCTTGTAAGCTTGTATTTACTTGTTTGTAACATTCTGGCTTTCTCTAAGGTGCAAGGAGATGGTGCGGTGGACAGGTTCTGTGAGCCCTGGGTGCTGATGGTCACACCTCACTGGCTACTAGCTCGGCCTTGCTTCCTGGTCCCTGATCCCCTGGCCCAACGGGTAAGACCCCGAGGCCTACGCATGGGGTCCTGAACTTGCAGAGACAGCAGCCCTCCTAGAGCAAGAGATGACCTTCTAGCTGCTACCCTCTTATCTCATCTCCCATCCTGCCAGGAGCCTCTTCCAGGCCAGCCCAGAACGGAGTCTGGTTCTGTGATTAAGCCAAATGAAAGCAGAACGATCCAGGAGCCAAAGGCCAACCAGAGGTCGGCCTGTGCGCAGGGCCCCTGTCCAATAAACGGTGAGGTCTCTGACACTCTGAGGTTCAGATGGTCAACACCAATCCAAGAAGCTGTCTGCTTGTTTTAGGAATCCTGTATCAGCCAGTACATACACAGTGTATACTGGAGTCTGGACCCTTCGGTGGGAGGAAAAACAGAGCCCCTGCCCTCAGGGGGCTTCTAGTTTGAGGAAGGAGGTAGAACTAGGCTCCCTGATTTGCTGGGGAGAGAGGACACATGCCTTTAGGGAGTTCCCAAGCAGGGGAAAGACATTGTGCCCATTTGAGGGGATTCCTTCTCTGACGAGGCTCCGGTTCTCAAGGAGGAGATATGCCCTGAGCTCTGGTTTTTTTTTTTTTTTTATCAACACCAGTATCATACATGACCGAGCTTAACTGCCCTTCCTAAAGAGGACTCCAGGTCTCCAGGTGCCCACAGCAATGCCACAGCCCTCCCTCCTAGTCTCTGGCAGGGGTAGTATAAGCATTATTAGTTCTCTAGGAAAAGGGACCCAGGTCTGGGACCTAAGACCCAGCGCAGCCATCACTGGCTGGGGAGAGGAAGGAGAAGGACCTGCGTGAGGCCCGGGCCCTGGACTATAACAACCATATAGCTCTAAACACAAGGTAGCTTTGTCTTTCCCCTGCAGGGCCCGTTACTCCAGGGAGCTCCCTCAGGACAGGGGCCGTGTTCTGTTTTCTCCTGCCCGCCCTAACAATCACCAAAGAGGAGGGCCTCAAGCTACAAGGCACCTGTGTACCACCGCAGGGCCCCCTGCCCCAGGCTGAGACCCCACCCACCCATTCCCAGCTAAAAATAGGTACAGAGTTAGGTTGTAAACTGGTGCAGCTCTGCTTGGAAAGCAATCTGGTGCTCTTCAGCTACAGCCACACAGAAGTTTAGACCTTCTGATCCTGTAATCCCTCCCCTGGGAGTTTATCTGGAATACCCCGAGAGAAGCACAAAGCTCTCAGCAAGCTGCTGTTAGTTATAGCACTGTCATAGCAAAACAAAACCACAACCACAGCGCAAACCACCGGAAACGAAACCAACCGGCGAGACCCTACACAAGGGGCTGGCTGTTTCAGTAAGTGTGGTCCGTCAGCTCCCAGAGAGTTCCGCGGTCAGGAAACGTGCCGCAATTGACATTGCGTTCCACGGCCTGTTTTCCCTGGTAGTGATTTTTCTTAATTTGTATTTTTTTCTATTTTGTTGTCTTTATTCTTGTAGCTGCTTGAACTCCTTTGAGGAATGAGACAAGCTATAAATAAATTTAAAAATGAGTACTCTAAAGCTGATTCTCTCAAAAAAGAATCCATATGATACAATTAATTTCTACCCTGTCCTGGCCCTTGTTTAGAGACACTAAAGAATGAATATATCATTTTCCATTTCCCTCACCCTCTCTTGCAAGGATGGCCTTTGTGCAGGGAACTCTGGGTCCCCTTTGGGGTGGGGGATGGGGGTAGGGATGGAATTACCAGCTACTTACGTTTTATAGACCTCTTTGAAAAGCAGCCCCTAGGCCCTAGGGTGGACCAGGCTGGCACTAGTGATGTCAGCACCAGAGGCTGAGAGGCCTGGGAGCCTCTGGCACCACTCTGAGCTCGGCACACACCCCAGAACCCTAGTGAGACTGGGGAGGGCAGGGGGCTGGGCACCCCAGCTGTCATGGGGTGAAAACCTGTGGCCTTGCCTCTATTTTCCTGAGCCACATAAAGCCCTGTAAGATACACAAGGTGATGATGGATGGGTACAAAAATATGACCCAGAACAGACTTCTCCCCAACTTTGCCATGGGGTGGGCTGACTCACTTTGACTTGATGTGGGAAAGACAAAGAAAAGGAGAACATGATAGTGCTTAGATCTTGCATGTTAGGAAGCAAGAAATCCTGGTAAATAACACCGAGAGCAGAAGATGACAAAGCAATGCGTAAGTGCGATGCTGCCGTGGAAAAGTTCAGGCTCACGTGGGTAGATCTGAAAGGCCTCCTTCGAAGGCAAAAAAGTCTTTCTGTTGTGGTATAAAGATATGAGTAGGTGTTGTTTTAATCCTCTCCCTAAATTACCCTTTAAGAAGTATTTATTCAAAAATTACTTTTTTGAGGGTCTCTTCTGTTCCAGGCATGAGGCTGGGTCCTGAGGGCACAGCCGTGCACAATGTGTCAGCCTTTCCTACACCCTCCCCCCCCCACCACCAAAGCAAACAAACCCACAAATCAGTGGAAACCAGGGCAGTGCTCAGATAGTGCTCTCCCAGCTTTGCCCGAGGAAGGCTGTCTGGCCCCGTGGGTGCCGCCCGCAACACCGTACCAGCAGCTTTTCATTTCCAAAGGTATACATTTCAGAAGTCACATATCAGGGAGGCAGAGCCAGACGTTCATGCCTCTGGTTAACTGCAGGTTTGTCCCAGGGGTAGGGGGTGGAGGGGGCCAGTGGGGAGCTGCAGGCTCACAGCCTGGGCAATGCAGGTGGCATCTGCAGGAGGGGGCAGTGTAGTTTGAAGCGCACAGGGCTATTTCCCATTCATTCTGAAGTCAACGGTGGGGAAGGAAAGCAGGTTCATGGTGTGTTTGTTGCTGGCCTGGTGGGAGCACAGCAGGAGACCCCTCAGGTCATGCTGATTCTTGCTTTCTTAACTGATGACTCTTCCCTGTTCCCCCTCCACCACCTCCTTGCCCAAGCAGGCCAGGATATGCATCAGCAGGCCAGGGGATGTGGCTGCACCAGCTGGTGGCAGGAAGGCCAGATACTGAAGAAGAATTTCAGAGAAGCTGAAGAAGGAAGAGGGGCCAGATCTGGAGGTCACCTTGTCCCCCCACACTGGCGATTTGAGTCAGGGCCTCCACCAAGGAGGAGAGAAGGAACTGAAGTCTTGGGCTGCGAGTGGGGGCAGGTGCCAGGTGCCCCATCCTGCCCATCCCACTCCCATCCATGGCATAGTTGGGGGGGCTTGGGGGCTTGTTTTTCATTTTTCAGGACTTGGTAGGAGGTCAGTGACATTCATCCAAGGAGGGCCCACCCGACTGTGCACGGTTCAGACCCAACTAGGAAGACGGCACACCCCTGGCCCCAGAACACCGGAAGAGATGGCAGCCCGTCTTACTTGCACTTAAACTCCTTCAATGGCTCCCCTACCTCAGGAGAAAACCCAGAGGCCTGAACACAGGCACAAGGTTCTGTATGATTTGGTTTTGTTTCCCTCTCCTCACCAGATTGTGTTTGAGTCTTGAAGACAGTATTATCCTTCTCACCTTTAGGCTTTGGGCCTGGAATGTTCTTCCCCTCATCAGATTGACTTATAGTCACTCTTTGGGCATCAGCAATGAGCTCCACCTCTGACAAAGCTTTCTTGACACTCGCCACCCCTGAGTACAGCTCTCACGGGCGCCAACAACACCCATTTCTATTCCTGTCACTCACCACACAGCTCCATGGCTGGCTTCCCTACCGGCCTGTGAGTGACCTGTGGGCGGGGCCCAATATTCCTTCTCACCGCCACATCCTGCATGCGTAGCACAGGGCCTGGCACATAGCAGGTGCCTGGTAAAGATTTGTTAAATAAAAGATAACAGATTTGGTAAAGATAAGTAAATGAAAGAAATAAAAGAAGCCGAGGCCAGGTGAGCAGCACAAAAGAGAAAGTGGGGCACTTGGAGCTGACCCCATGGCTCTCAGCACACTCACGGCCACTGGCCATGGCATGGTCTCCTGTGGGACTGTGAGGTGAGGACCATGCCTGGCTCCTCTTTAACCGCTAGGGTCTTGTCGAGTCTGGCTCAGAGAGAAGGTTCTGGAATGGGTGCTGCACACAGGACAGAAGGAACTGGCAGCCTGTTGGTTGGTGGACTTGTAGGGCCCCTTGTCACACTTCCCACCTGATCTTCTACTCACTGAAATCCTGCCCACCTTGCAAGGTGCCACCCAAGCCTCATCTTGCATGAAGCTCTGTGTGAATGCCCAGTCCACACAGGCTTCTTTCATCTCTGTTCTCAGCCATTTACTGGCTGAGGACCTTAGGGAGCCATTTCACTTTCCTGAGCCTCAGTCTTCCCCACTGTAAAATGGGACAGTAGAGCTACACACCTCGCAAAGCTGATCCGTGGATTAAGGGCCGCCAGCTTGCTAGGCAGCCAGCACGGAGCAGGTCCACACAGTGTGTTCTCCCTGCCATACTCTTCCAAGTGTGTCAGCACTGACTTCTCAGCAGACTGTAAACTCCTTGAGAATGGAGTGCATGTCTTATAGTCTCTTGCATTTCTCCTAGTGCTTAACATAGAGTCAAGCACACAGAGCTTGGCTCACTCAACACCCACTGAGTAACTTATGTCTGCTTTCCTTTGACCCTGGATTTCCATGGCAGAGAAAGTGCACACATTTCCCTTTTACAGCCCCCCACCCAACCCACGCACTGCCCTGCCTGCCCTGCCCTGCACCAAAGCTCTAGCCACAGGAGCTCTCGGTGAAGCCGAAGGTGAGACTATCAGATAGAGTGTCAGAGGCAACTTGACTGTGTAGGATGGCAGACTGAAAGCACAGCCAGGCAGCACCAGATGGGCCCCACCAGGAAACATGACTCCAGGGCTCTTCTGTGGCACCAGGACCCCATGGCTGGCGCCAGGGGTAAGGGTGAAAGATGCCCCATTATCTCAAGCCTAATGACCTGTGTTCTGATCCCTGGTGATACAGAGCAGAAGGCAGGAAGTCTGGGAGCAGATAAGTGAAAACACGCTTAAAGCATATACCTGCAGCCAGGAGGTGCCCTACCTTACCACCTGTCTCTCCCCCTTGCACAGACCAGCACAAAGACACCCATCCCAGGAAGAGAAAACACTGAGCAAACAGTGCTTGGCTTTCAGAACTCCCGGAGGGCTCTTCCCTTTCCCTCCCTAGTGCTTCTTCCAGGGACCAGCCTGTTTATCCTTCTAAGTTGCTGAGGCTTGGACAGGTGAGGGGCCCTGGGCAGACCCCTTCTTGGCTCCAGAGTCCCTTAACTCCTTCCAGAGTCAGCTCAGCTCTTGACAACATAGAGTCTCCCTTCCCCAGGTCCTCCCGGCTCCAGGCCCTTCACAAAGCCCTGGCTTATCTTCTCAGGGTCCCTTGGGACAAAGAGCACCTACTAGATAGGCTTTGGCGGGCTTAGCCTGGGAACCTAGGTGTCTAGTGATGTTGTTTACATAGGAAAATACATCCTGGGTTGCAGTTTGGAACGAAGGAAATGAGCATGCATCTCCTAGAAGCAAAGTAGCTGCCCCCTGCCCCCATGCCTATGACCCAAGGCTGCCCCTACTGTGCTATCAGGAATCTTGGGGACCAGTGTCCCGGCTCCCTTGCTGCTTCCCTCCCTCTGCAGCTACAATGAACCCTCCCTACCCCACCCTGCTGAGTTGTTGCTGGGAGAGAAAGTTACCTGGCTGTTGGGGGACGCCCTCTCCTACCTTAGCAGTTGTTCGCCCTGATGGAGCCTGGAAGCCGGCGTCTGCAGCTGTGCACAGTGCGGGGTCACTGTTAACACAGCCAGACCCGGGGTAGGCAGAGCCAGCGCAGAGAAGGATAAAGAGGGCCTGGATTTGCGAACAGTGATTTCTGAGCTCCCTAGATGGTCCTTCCCAATTTCTTCTGTCCCATCAAGTGCTTAGCCCAAGGGTCAGAGGCCACAGGGTCAGGGATGAGGGTCAAAGGGTGGGACCAGCAACTTGTAGTGTCTTGGTGAGGAATCCAGGAAGCCATGATGCCTGCCATGCTCACAGCTTCAGTCTGAGAAAACAAGATCCCAGCAGGACTTTCTGCAGAAAGATGCCACAGCTAGTGCTGTGTATGATGAATGGCCTGGCCGCTGCTTCCTGGACAAGGGTCCCTGCCTAAGGCACAGGACACCAGGGTCTGGCTGGACACAGGGAGGTAGGACACCTGAGTGCTCAGCGAGAGCCTTTAGGCTGGATGGTGGCCACCTGTCCCCACCAGAACTTCTCCAGGCAGTGTACACGCCAGGAATACAGAGATGACCGACGGACTGTCTCAGTCACCATGAGCTTATCTGGGAGACACGAGCAGGGCACCCTCCACTATGGCCCCACCGTCGGCCACCAAAAACCCAGTTCCAGCTGGTGGAGGTGATCAGCTCTGTTCATCTCTTCTAATTTCCTCCCCTACTTCTCCCCTCTGTCAGAGGCCATTCTAGGTTCTCTTCTCGTGAGCGGAAACAGCCTAAACATGGTGCCCCATCGTGCCCTAAGTCTTCTTCCCCGGCCATCGGTCCTGGCTCTGTTGAGGCCCTCTTTAATTATTTTACACGTGCTTATTATATTATCTCTTTCAGACTATTCTAGCATCTCCAGGTATCGAGGGAGTAACTCTCCTACATTTTGCTTTTGCTGACTCATTCCAGTGGTGGATTTTTATTTCTTTATTATTAGCTCAATGTTTAAGAGGAATGCTTACTACAGGAACCCCATGTTCACTAGAAACTGGTTTTATTATGTGTGTCGGATGGGACCCTGGGTGTTTCTTTCTTTCCCTCTCTTATTTCTGGGCTTGGTGTTCCCAAACCAACGGATTACTGTAAATTCAGTTAACATAGATACATCTGTGAGGGCCTCACACTTGAGCTCCTGTTGTTTAAAGTAAAAGCCTCTCCTTCTTAGGGCCCCGAATAGATGGAAGTTCCCTTGGAGCTTCCCCAGGGTGGGGGCGGCTCAGCCTGACTCATTGAAAAGGAGTCCTCCTAGAAGAATCCAAACTGCCCTTCATTCCTTTCCTGTTGCCGCTCAATAACCTGTCAGCTCAGTAGCACATCTCTCTTGCTCGTCATCGTCATCGCTGTATCTTGAGGGTGAGCACAGTCCGCCCCCCTCCCCCAGGCAGCAGGCTGTCAATACCTGCTGGCTGGATAAATGACCAGGGAACACTGTGATTTCTGGGGGCTCTGCTGCGTGAGACGGTTTGAGGCTCACCTGGATTGGCTGACCCAAAGCCTGCCACTTCTGCCCCGCCCCCCCTCCCCCAAGCCCAGACAGCCTATCCTAGCAGCAGGCGGGCTGGCTGGCTGGGGCGGACTCACTGGAGATGGAGGTATAGATGGCGAAGGCCCTGAGGCTGGTCATCTCTTTCCTGCGGGTCATCTCCACCCGAGTGCGGAAGATGTTTTCCCAGGCGTACAGCTTCAGCAGCTTGATGCCACGGAGCATCTCGTTGGTCTGCTTCAGTCTCTCATTAGAATATTCCTGCCAGGGGTCACCGAGTCAGAGAAGGGTTTCTTCTGACCCATCCCTCCCAGAGGAAGGAGCTGAGTCCATGTTGTCACCAGTTCACAGACAATGCCCAGCTCCTGTCCCCATAGGGATGCCCCTGCCTTGTCCATTAATCCCATTTCACAGACACAGAAATGGGTGAAGCAGATGGGTGACGTGACCTACTTACGGTCAGAGATAGTGTGCACGTGTGTTGGAGGGGACGCTATTTGGTGGCATCTCCCCACTGATGGGACGGGGGAGGGAGCAGGAAGGCATATGGGGGAAGGATGGGGAAAGGGGCAGGTGCACACCTGGGGACACTCACCAGGGTGCTCCGCTGGGCCTGGGAGAGCTTGGTGGCCACGAAGTACTGGACAGGGGCCAGGAGAATGATGACAGCTGCCCCGATTAAGGCACTGACTCCGAGGATGTAGTAAAGGAGAATCACGCCCACGACGATCTGAGGGGAGGTCATGGGGGTGAGTTCCCTTTGACTGGTGGCTGCCCTGTCGGGTGGGGGGGGGTGGTAAAATCCCCCCCTCCAGTCTCCTAAAGTGGGACAGGCCTTGACACCGGTTTCCAAAGTGTCTAGGTTGGGAGTGGGGCAGAGGAAGAGGTGTGACAAAGCAATTTCAGAGGAGGCGTTAACGGCAGCAGAGCGTTTCTGGGCTGGGCGCTAACTGGAAAGCGGGCTGAAGCATTCTCTCTCCCCAGGTTTGTTTTCCAGATGGAGGTCTCAGGGCTCAGCTTGTGCGGTGAGTGTGGCAGCACATTTCGTCCATGCTGGTATCAAGGCTGACGTTGCACTCTCACTGGGAAACGGTAATAGACGGGCAAAGGGCCACAGCTACTGCAGCCATGCCCGACAGAACCAGGCCAGGGCCCGGGAGTCTGCTTTTCATTCTCATGCTCCTGGCGTGTTGAGTGTTTTAGGGACTCTCCAAGATATTCTCTGAAAAGAGAATCCATTCTGTTTCTAGCTTTATATAAATGACTGTCTGCTTCTGAATATTTATGAGAAGTGTACGTTATCCTTGTCCACCTCCAAAGCAGGGAGATGACAGTTCCTCAGGTTGCCTTCAACAGCAGGACCTCCAAATTCGGGGCTTAATCTAGAGGAACAGATGTGCTGCCTTCCTTAATTGGAAAATAAAAAGCCTGCCTGGGCTGGCCCCGCACTCCTTGAGCCCTGCGCCAACTTGGCATGAAGCTCCTTGCACCAGCTCAAGGACAGAGGAGTGGGCGCAAGGCACTGTGACTTCTGTAATTACAGAATGCCTCCTGCATTAGCAGGTACTTAGGTGCCAGTTAGTGACCCTTCACCACCTGCCACCCAGTGTTTAGCTGATGCTCAGCACTGGCACCAACAGGCAGAGGGACACATTAGGAGATGAAGAGCCCTCCTGCTCCTGCTGGGTCCCGCTGCCATCACCCTCCGGGAAGATCATCCCTGGCATCCAGGCCTTTCACGATCTGTCCTCATGTGGAAGCAACAAGGGCGTCATTCAGCAGCTTGGGGAGAGCCATGCACCCAGGAAGTTCCCAGCGCACTCCCCGAGTGGCCACCAGTGCAGGGGCTGGGGGTCGGTGCCTGCACCCCCCGACCCCATCACCTCCAGGTGCTGGCAGCTGCTTGGGTGGGAGCTGGGGAGGCAACATCTGCTTCCAAGGCTCCTCCTCACACTCCGCCTACCCCTCCTGCTGCTCCTCAGGCTCCTCTGTCCAGTGCACTCCCCTCTCTGCAGGGGCCTGGATGGACCCATGGGAGAACACACCAGAAACTGGGGATTCTGAGAGTGCAAAGCAGGTGTGGGGAACAGGCTATTTTAGCTCCTATTCACAAGTTAGAAAAGCAGTCTAGGGTGGTGTGGGGATCACAGTCCCTGGAGTCTATACCCAGGAGTTCTTATGCAGTGCCAACACTTACTGGCTGTGCAATCTTGGGCAAGTTACTTAACTTCTCTGAGTCTCGGCTTCTTCACTTTTCAAATGGTGATTTTAGTGCCCACTTAGCAGGACTGTTGTGAAGATTAAATGAACATTATGATAAGCACCTAGAACAGTGCCTGGCGTATCACTGGAGATCAATACAAGGTGGCTGAATGCCCTTCTTAAAAACAAGCAAACAAACAAATAAACTAACAAATAAGCCTTAGGGGAACCCTGTCACTAGGGCACCACATGGAGGACATACTTGGGTGTGGCCCAGGGTGAGCCCCTGCTCCCTGTGGGCCTCTGACACCCAGAGATGGGGTGAGCAGACACAGAGGTCCCCACCATGGCCGCATTCCTGAACATGGTGTCCATTAGCCTCAGGGGCCCAAAAAGCCCCTGAAATTGTAGGCAAAATGTGTAAACACATGTTTGTTTTTCTGAAGACAAGGTTTCAGTAGATTTTCAAAGATACATGCAGATTGGTGGTTGTCCAGGGCTGGGGTGGGGGTGTGGAGTGACTGCCCAAGAGTGTGGGTCTCTGTATCAGGTGACGAAACTGTTCTGAAGGTGTGATGTGATTGCACAGCCCTCCCTGTGACTGTGTTGAAGCCCATTAAGTTGTGCACTTTAAATGGGTGAACAGTATCAATAAAGCTGTTATTAAAGAAAAGTATGTGTGACCAAGAAAGGTTGACAATGCAGGGGGAGCCCTTGGTGATAAAGGAATGGGGTTCCTGAGCTGATTTTAATACAATGGAGACCCTCCCGTGCCCAGTGGCCAGCAGGCTGCACACAGAAGGCCCACCGGGTCGAAGGGACTGCACCAACTCTGGGTGGGAGCCCTGGTCTCAAGGGTTGGGCAAAGCTATTAGTGGCAAAGGTGGACTTTATGAGGAATTAGAAATGAAACGCAAGTAATACTTCATGATGGATAAACATGGAAATAAAAATTCCTACCTCTGCAAGTGAGAGCGGCCAGAGCAGGTCCCAGCACAGGGCAGGGCTTATTAGCATTCATTAGTGTTATTAGCAATGGGGCATGTGCAATACACGTTATAGATAATAGCAACAATAGCAATGCAGCAGGGGTGGTAGACAGACAGACAGACTCTTTCTAACAGGTTGTTCAGGGGGCACAGGAGAAAGGACAGGAGGCCAGGGGCTGCTTCAGATGAGCCCTCCAGGCCCTTCTGTAGCTTTTGTCCTCACTGATCCATCTTGGCAGAGTGGATGGGCACGCCGGGGTCAGGCGTGGGTAAGTGGCCGTGGGGGATGGCTCCCAGGGCTGTTCCCAGAAAAAGACCCACCAGATTCTCCACCCTACTTATCTTTTGTCCTGCTGCCTCCCAGTGCGAGCCTCTCCTGCTATGTTCCTTCAAAGTCTTTTAAAATGTAAGTTTACAGTAAGGAGGACCAATAAAAATCACTTGAGATTAATATTTATGGAATGTGCATCCCAAGAAGAAGTGAATTCTGGATGGTAAAGTCCTCGCTCACACTAAAGTGTGCAAGGTAGAGGCACCTGATGTTTACTTAGTGACTACTCTGACCAGGGCATTCTGCTCCATGCTTTACTTACATCACCTAATTGCATCATCATAGCTACCCCAGAGGGTGGGCATCATCCCTACTGCATAGGTGAGGAAACTGAGGCTCAGAGAGGTTATTCGAATCAGCCTGTCTCATCCAAGTCCAGTCCAGACACTTTCCTTTAAACTAGGCAGCCCCCAGCAGCTTGTAGGCCCTCTGGGAATGGGTCTGAGATTTCTGCTTCTGGCTTGAGCACCCGAGCGAGGATTCATTCTCAGCTGCAGGACAGGGTCATAGACTCCCTGGTGGAAGATGGCAGTCAGGGCAGATGAGGCCGGGAGTCAGGGAAACCATGTCCAATATTCTGCTACTCTAATCGGAGGGAGTGCACCTCCTTCAGAGCTAGCTGCAAAGGTTGATGGCTTTAAAAACAATCGTGGTTTTTATTTTCAAAAATAATTCATGCTTATTGGAGAATTTAGAAATGCATAAGAAAAATAAAAGTCACTTGCAATCACACCATGCAACCTTCCAGTTCTTTTTTTCTGTGTGAATCTGTGTAAATGTGTACATACATATATTCTAATTTAGCAGAGAGTGGATTGCATATATACCTCAGTATTCGTCAGCTTCAGAACTCATCAAACTGATAATGAGTAATAAGAAAAATCAAACTGATTTTTCTTATCAAAATGATAAGAAAAAAGTTTCAGCACTCGGCACTTGCTCGGGACTTGTCCCATGTGCTAGAACTTGTGTGAGTCATGGTGCCACCCCGCAAGAGAACACACTTCATGACTCGGTGCTCACCCGGTGCTCAGTGGCTGCGGTGCTCATCGCGAGTTCCAGAACTAACTGATGACACAATTTACTCTTTTTGCTTAAAATATATCAGAACTCTTTCCAGTGTAATTAAGCACTTTGCTACAACATAACTTTTAATGTCTGCAAGTGTTTCTCATATGACTATTCAATACAATAGTTTTTTTAAAAGGTTTTTAAGGTTTAAGCCACATTTTATAAGTCTTTAATGGCACTACCCTCTCTGATCATCAGGAGAGATGGCCAGATGCCTGCAGAGTACGAGACAGTACAGGGACCCAGGGGCACACCTCATGGAGGCCCCACGGGGGTGGACGGTACAGGCAAACATGGAAAGGGAGATGGTGAACTCCTAGTCACTGAACACGTACCAGCAGATTCTGGTTTGGGGCTCCTTCCTCTACTCCCCACCAAAACACAGGCCCCTTACCTGTACTGGCATAGCCCAGAGGTTTGGGCACAAGAAGAAAAACCACATGAGCTGGTTGGTGTCGATGGCAACCAGGTTACAGATCTGCCCAGCAGTCATCTCCCCCATGGATAGGTTGGAGGTGGACAGGTGCATGATTTTATTGTAAATCTTGGTCTAGAAATGGGAGCAGAGTATTGCACATTTGTCATCGTTATCATCCCGGTCACCACCCCAGATGCCACATGTCTACAACATGCCAGGGGCATCCCAGGCATTCTCCCTATGGAGCCCAGAGCAGCTCTGTAAGGGGCCCTGTGTTATGGTTCCGATTTTACAAATGATATGACTAAAGCTCAGAGAGGGAAAGGGCTTTGAGGACTGACCAAGCAAGCCAGCGAGGCAGCATTCAAGCGAGGAAGCCACGTCAGCAAGGCAAGCTACTCCTCCAGCAAGCAAGCAAGACCTCTCCCTTAGGGACAGGCCTTAATTAGCTCTTAAATCTTCAAAGCAGATCCTCATGTCCAATTGTATTATTGATTTACCCGAGGCCAGTGGAGAACATACTTTGGAGCCATAAAAATGACAAAGGGAGGCAGCCATCTGTTTTAATGTGGCCATCTCCCGAGAGGGGATGGGGCATGCTCTGGGGCCAAGTCCTGCCGTAACTGAGCCTTGAAACAAAACAAGGGTTCGGCCTGCAACGGTCTTATGTGAGACACGATATATGAGTGTTGAGAGATCCCAGCACCGACCTGGAGCCCAGCCACTCTGGGGCCTGGCTCTGACCCCTCCAGGCAGATGGGCACGGCCATAGTGGTGGCTCCTGGTGAGCTCTGAACCTAAAGCTCTATGGGCAGGGTGATCGTGCCTCCCAGAAAGACAGCAATTTTCAGGCTGCGTGCTCTTGAAAAAAGAAAAATGCATTCTTGCCTTGAATATCCTAGGGATGCCTGCTCTCAAATGAAATTCTATTGTGCATTCTGTGGTAAGGTGGATTCCCAGCCTTTAATTCATCCTTTGTGTAAACCTAGGCCTTTTTTCACGGGCCAAGTGTGCTTAAACCATAAACCTATTTTATGGGTTTTTTTGGGTGAGCTTCTATACATCACAGGAAAGGTTTACAATAATGGCAATGGCAGTTTTGGACAAATCTATGCACATCCTAGGTGATATGAAATTAGCCTTTAAAGAATAATAATGAAACTAGTTTCAGTGAGGTAGGAACATAGACTAATCTATCAAAGAAAGCATTATTAAGTAAAACCAGGATACACAGCAAGATACAACTGACTGACAGTATGTCAAAAGTTATGTATAATACAGGAAATTTGCATAATAACTTTTTATGCAAGAAATGTGATTAGTCTCAAAATCATGAAGACATAGACTTTTATCTATAATTTTCTGCAAATCTCTGAAAGAAGTTTTTTTCTAATTTGTGTCCATAATTAATGCTAGCATTTTCTTTTTGTGACATATGAATCAATCTCGCTTATTAATGCAAAAGATTCAGATGGTTTGATAAAAAACAATTATATGCTAATACATTAAAGAACCATTTTGCCTCTTTTAGTGTAACTGGAAAATATGGGGCCAGAGTGTGAGTGATGACATACAACAGGAAGTAGATTTAATTACAAAACTGTGCGGCTACAACACTGGCTGTTTGTTGGGATGCAAGTGTGCCTGTCCCTGGAGGGGTCCTGAGCAGAGGCTGGTATTTTTCAGAGAGGTTTTCTGAACTGAGCAAAAGCTTGGTTCCTCCTTGCCCTGAGCCCTTCCGAGTCTTAGAGAGTCTTTTCCTGGGCTCTTTCCACCATCCTCACCTTCCTGAGGAAATGGCTCCGCCCCCTCAACAAGGTGCAACTGGAGATGGGCAGTGCTGTCATGGGCAGCTGCTCAGGTTGTGCATTACCTAATTCCAGGGGCCCCCGCACACATGGACTATACCAAGATAGCCTGAGTTTAGACCCAGACACCTAACCCCACCCAGGCTATCCCTTTTTCCTCTCAGGTCCTTTTTTACGAAGCTGCTGAGCCTAGCTCCCAGAGGACCAGTCAACGTTAATAGTTCTGAGGCACATTTCAGAAGAATGAGGTGGCTTTGGGGTTTAATCACAGCTTCCTAGTGTTTTACTGACTTCACGGGAATTGCAGGAGGTGGCAGAATCTGGAGCTGTCCCCCCATATCCATTCTCTCCTTTTCACCGGAAGAGTTTCTAGCAGGGCACGTGGGGCAGTCATGATGAAAGACCCCACTTTTCAGCCTCTCTGGGTTCAGCCAGGCAGCCAATTTCTCACTGAGGGGATGGAAGAGAATATGCACAACTTCTGCGTTACACTTCCGAAAGAAGGCAGCAAGCATTCCCTCCTATTGTTCTTTCTTCCTGCTGTTTTCAATGTAGACATGATAGTGGTGATTTCAATAGTCATCTTAAACCCTAAGATTAAAGTGATTGAGAGGGCTGGCAGAGCAACACTGCAGAAAGAACCAAGGTCTCCGATGGTCGTGTAGCTATTATACCAGCCCTGTCTAACTATGAAAAACAAATGTCTATCCTGTGTAAAGCACTCTAATCCTGGGTCTCTTCAGTCCAACCTCTGAACCAAAATTCTAATAAAAACACTGGGGCTTAGCCAACTCTGGTCCCCAGCTTGCCTAAAGGGACCCCGAGTCCTCTCTGACTTTGGTCCTCCTTCCCACGGACTGTGAGGAGGGATCCACAGAAGGCGGCAGCAAGAAGCTAGACCCAAGGGACCTATCGGACCGGATAAGTCTCTCTGGTTATGACCCAAGATTTCGGATCACCAGTAGATCTTAGAGGCTCTCTAATCCTGGTATGTCAAACACGTTTCCTGTTTTGCACCCAGAGAAGACTGGTATAGGAACTCTGGAATAGCACTAAAGAAGGACCCCGGGGGCTGCATTTGCATTCAGCAGGAAAGAGCGTTGTGATGGATGAGTGATCTCGTCCCATTCAAGGCTGGAAAGCGTGGAGGCCCAAGGGCTGAGTAGCTGATATCAGGGGTCTAGTCCAAGGCAGAACCAGGGCTAGAACCGCTACATTTTCTGAGTCCAGCCCAAGACACTTGCCACTATCCCACCCTGTGCTGTCAATGCTGGTTGTTTCAAACCACTGTTAAAGGGCCATAAAAAATAAATGCACAGCAGAACGACCCTTGTGTGTCCGTGAGGGTCAGTGATGTGGTTCTTACTATGAAGTGAAAAATAATCATCCAAGTACCTGTATTGCTCCCCTCAAGTTAATTCCGGTTTCAATGGCGACATAGTAGGATGCTTGCAGAAATGTCCTTTGCAGGAGGAGAGCAAGGAAGAGAAGCACAGCTAAGACGTAGGCATTAGCGAGAAACTCTTGGGATGAGACGAAGTAAACCCCGAGGAATTGTGTCTGGTGGAAAGAGAAGTTCAGAGGTGACGGTCATTGTCTGCAGAAGGACTGCCATGAGTGCCTGCCGCTGTGCAGAAGGGTCACTATTACAGGACCCCCCCATCCCATGCTTATAAAGCCTCATGCAATTGTTTACGAGTGGAAGGCCAGACCGATAAATTAAATAATTTTTTAACAATAGGGAGGGCTGCCTATACCCATTTCAACACTCCCTTTGGAGGAATAGAATTCGGCCTAGTTCTAACCTCAGGCCAGTAACTATGACTCACAGCATTGTGGCTGGCCCAGGGGAGCGCCCTCTGGCTGGAATAAGAATAAATAGAGCGAGTCACAGAGCAGCCCAAACCAGAGCTGCTAGGACAAATCCCACGAAGTGTGTTCTCGGCCACAACAATGGAATCAGGGGAGGCCTTGTCCCACGCTCACCAACAGCCTGCTGTGCAGTAATTTCTGGACAGAAGGACCAGGGAAAACACTGCACGGCTGTGCTCCCAGGCGGGAGATGGGAACGCACCGTCTCTAACAGACTGAAAAGATTTTGGACCCAGCCCCCCAGCCTTGGGGGCTCCCAGGACCTCCTTTTAAATTTAAGGTTCGCTTGCTGCACCTCTAGCAAGATCTCAGATGATAAGCAGTGGAAAAAAAAAAAAACAAAACGTTTTGACTTTGTTGCTAAAGATACCAGGGAACAGCAACCAGCATGCCTGCTTCCAAATTCAGCATCAAGAGTTCCCAGGAAAACTTTGATCTTGGTTAAGTTCATTGCTCCCCAGCAGAGCCACATCAATATTTCCATGAAGATAGACCTCTCCCCTCCTGAGGCTCTGCCCTGAACTCTGCAAGCTGTTTGGAAGGGTGTGGGAGCTGCTGCGGGGAAAACGCTGGGAACAAAGTGGTGGGAAGGAGCCGAGGGCGGGTCCCTGACCAAGATCAGGATGAAAGGGGCAGGACTCTCAGTGGAGTCCTTTCCCTAGAGTCAGGCATTCCTGGATCCTGGATACAGGGCTTCCTGATGGGCGAAAAGGTACTGCCTTTTGGCTCAACAGGGCTCTCTAAATTGTCCCTCGCTGCTTCGTGGAGCTGCTCCTGCTTACAACGGTTTCTCCCTTGCTCTGTGGGACAGGGGTCTCTCCATTTTGGGGACAGCAGGAAGCAGACACAGCGAGACCACTGAGGGATACCTGTAGGACTCTTAGAGGAAGGACAACTGAGGCCTAAAGCCTCCGACTCTCTTTCTCATTTGTCAAAGTACCACAGGGAGAAAGGAGAAGGTAGTGGGCGGGGGTGGGTGGGAAGCGGCAAAATGGACCTTTTGAAATTAGGCTGCAGAGTGGGGTGGAGGTAAACCTGACCTTACAGGGACACAAGGGGTAGGGCACACTATCAGGTGCAGAACTCTATGCTCATAAAACCTTAATGAGAAGGGTAGCATCATTAGCCCAATTTTATACATGGGGAAATGGAGTTTCAGGACAGTTAAGTGACTGGTCCCAGGTCACATGCTGTAAAAGGAGAATTATGAACGTGAACCTGTATGATGCCATAAACACGATCCCCGACCTAATGCTTAGGGCATCTAGCCATTTGACCTTGAGTCTTTTACTGTCAGCTCTAAGCCTGTGACTTGTGGGGGAGAGAAGCACGCCCACTTGGCTGGTTTTTGAGTCAAAAATGAAGTCATGCAGGGAATTCTTCTGTTCTACCGTTCTCTGCAGAGACCCAGTTCTGGAGAATGGAGTCCGCTATTTTAAAGCAACAAAGCACATCATGGGAACTCATTCCAAAGGAAATAATTTAACGTAAGGAAATGGCTGTATGTGCAAAAATGGCTAGCTCCAGATGAGAGTGAGGGAGAATGCAACAATCCCTGTAAATGTCTAACCACAGGGAATTGTCGGGTGTATGTGACACGCAAAGGAATGCTATGCACCCAAGAGCACTCATAGTCATGAAAGCTCTTGAGCAGCTCAGAAGGCTACATGTGTGCTACGTCACAATGATCGGAAAATGCACAGGGTGAAGAATGAGGGCTGGAGAAATAAATGGATCCTGTGTCGGTCAGGTATGGGTCGTACTTGTTAAATGCACTCATCCACTCATCTGTATTTATACATTTTTTTAAACAAGGCAACACATTTCTTTTTGCAGTTGTGAAAGCAAAGTCTTTATCCCTTCCCCTGCAACACATACATCCTAGGGTCAGAAACTGCCTTTCTTTGGATCAGGAATTTTGTGACCTGTTAAAATAAAAATCTCCCTGCAGGCATAAGCCATGAGGTCATTATTTCATCTCTCTTCAAAGAGACAACTGAAAAAGGACGGTGCTAGAACAGCAAAGTTTTGGTTAAGAAGTAGGTGCTAGATTAGCCAAAGAGGCCCAGGGTGCTGCCCCAAGAAGGCAGGCCCTGGTGAAGTCTAGTGAGAGGAGGGTCTTGGGAGGCTGTGCGCCCCGAAGGCATCATGGCAGGAGAGGAAAGGCCAAGGACCTACAATATCACATTTGATGGAAGTCAGATGCCCTAATCTCACATTGCACAAGCTCTCCGGGAAGAAACTGTGTTTGTTTCCAGAGATTTCCCCAATAGTACTCAATAAATATTTGTAAGATTAAGCAATGCCTAAGACCTTCATATATCATCTAATATCTATAGAAGTTATTACACATTCTCCCATTTTGCAGTTGAGCCAACAAAGGCTACAAAATGTAAGTGACTGAGGACGAGCATAAAGAGAGTTTGTGGCAGAGGTAAGCCTGGAACCCTGGACTCATGGCTCTATAGTTACGACCCCCATTGCCCCTGCCTGGCCAGAGGTATGACTAGAAGGCCCTCTTCCCTTGTTTTCTGCAGCTCAAAGGAGAAGGGTTTCTTGGGCTCTTGCTTCTGATTTTGGAAGGACCCCAAATGTGAACTGCCTATAGGTCTCAAGCCCTGGGAGGCTGTGGGTAAAAACAATGAGAACTGTCTTTGGCCACGCATGGACCAACATACCCACCCTTCTGTCCCCAGCCATTTGATCTGGCGTTTCCGAGCCTGGCCTTCGAGGCAGCCGTGTCAGAGTTAGAATTTTGACTCACAGTGTACTCATCCTTAGATAGGTTCCTAACTTCTCTAAGCCTCAGCTTCCTCGCTTGCAAAACAGGGCCATTAAGGGTTTCTACTTTAGAACATTGTTGTGAGGATCCAACGTGGTAATACAGGTTAAAAAAATTTAGTAAGTGTGAGCACTCAATATATGGTATCTTCTGTATTATTTGTTTTTTTTTTAAATTTTATCTTTATTGTATTTTTCCCATTACCGTTTAGTCCCCTTACACCCCCTTACCCCTAGCAATGACCACACTGTTGTCCACGTCCTGCATTGTTTGTTGAAATCATTCCTCCTGCGCCTCCTGGCTGTCAGGCCTACAGCCGGGAGCTCAGCACACAGAGGGCAGACAATGTAGTTCCTGTTGTAAGGGACTCAGAGCCAAGTCAAGGAAGAAGGCAAGGGGTGCTTTGCTGGTGCAAGCATAGGATGTTATGGGAGCACAGAGGAGAGGCATCTAATTCAAACAGAGGAAGGCTTCCTGGAGGAGGTGACATTTGAGCTGGGTCTTGGCAGCCGAGAAGGAGTCAGTGAGGTGAATGAAGGAAGGCACGCCAGAGCAGAGGCATAGGCGCTGTCATGAAGGGACCCACCCACACAAGGATTCGCAAAGTCACAAAAAGGCATGTAAGTTCACAAAGTCACCCATAGTGATAGCCATAAATACGGGCATTCAAATGGGGTCACAGACACACATGGAAAAAGACATACCAGCAGACACAGGGATACAAGAAAGGACACACAAATGGTATCCTAAGCAGTTCCCAGGAGAACTCATTCAGAAACAAGCATATACACATTCACAAACCTCCATGTTCTCCCACCGAGCTTTAGAGACCGTTCAGAGCTTTAGCCTTTGGATGGTACCCAGACTACTCCTCTTTTCTCCGTTCAGCTAACAGCCTAGGGCAGTGCTGGCAGCTTTCAGATGCCAGTAGTTCTTTTGAATCCAATTTCCTCACCCTCCAGCCAGATCAGTGGCATCCATGGCAGGTGACAGATTGTAGGTGGGGGTTGGGCAGGAGAGGGGCTGGAAAGAGATATATAATGAGCTGTGCCCAGTCTGGGTCTCAGCTTTTCCTGGGGAGTGGCAGTGGGGACAGAAGCATCAAAGATTTGGTGAGCCATAAGGCACTTCCAGTAATTAAAGAAGAAATAAGAAATGTTTGTCCTTGCAGATGCCAAGGGCAGTGGGATTCTTGCCAACTGTGAGTGTTCTGGAAAGGGAAGAGAGGACAGGGTAGCCACTGATGATGAAGTAAACAATGGTGCCCGGCTGTGCAGACAGCAGTAGGGTGGATACAGGCTAAGCCGAAAGAAGGGCTTTCTCACAAGTGGGTTGTTAAACACTGCAACATGTAGCGGGAGAGCTTCCCTCTCTGTGGGTTCATAAAGACCAGAACAGCACCTGTCTCTCTGGGTTAGAGCTGCTGGGAGGCAGGGAGATGCACCAAGTGACCTCAGTCAATGACCCTTTTCCCCATTTCCTGGGCCCAGAAGCCCAAATGACAAGCCATATTGCAGGCAACCACACAACTGAGGATTCTTCGTTGCTGACATTACAAACTGTATTCATTTTCCACTCTCATTTCTGTGTCTGTAACTTGCTGATTATATTTGGGCCACAGGAAACAAATAGTAAACCTGATAAGGCCTGCTGCCGCTGAGGCAGGGCCATCGGTCTCAGGGATTTATGTGCCGACAAGTAGCTGGGACAAGAGCATTCCAAAGAGAGAGCAGGCAAGCCCGGAGTCTGCAAAGGCAAAAGGGAAGGTAAAGCTAGTGTTCCAATGAACTAATATTCTAAGTGCTGCTCTCACCATCTCTTCGGCACATCCTGTCTCCCAGCTCTTTCCTTAGAAGAATTCCACACGATTTTGGGAAAACACAGGAAGAAAGAAGAAGACAAGAAGATGAGGGCTCTGGCCTGTGTCACTTCCTGCTAATATTAAGGGCTGGCTCCCCTGGCTGCAGGGTTACCAGTTCTGCAGTCACCTACGGTCAGACTAAAGCTAAAAGGTGACACTCCTGTGGACAAGAGAAGCAGTTTCTTCCCCTCTCTTTTGGACCAAGTTCATTCAGAGGTGCAAACTCCAGAGAAGGCGTCAAAAGCCCTCAAGGTCTAAACAAGCAAAAAGAGTCCTCACATTCCTGACTGAACAAGAAGTCTGCCCATCTTGGCCGGACCAAGGCCCCACCGAAAGACCCCTTCCTCCACGAAGCTGCAATGACCACTGGCTGAGTTAGTCACTCCTTTTAGTCCCCTGTATCTACCTCCTACAGGTAGTCTCTAGCACACAGTATGAAAACATTTCACTTAGCTTTCTCTCTCCTGCATTGGATCTTATAATCCTTGAGGCCAGAGGTGCCAGCTCGGTAATAATAATTACAACAGTCAATTTGACATCATGTTGTAAGTGCCCAGATTATGGAGTGCAAGAGACCGGTTCAAACCCTGACTCTGTCACGAACTAGTTGGAAGGCCCTAAGGAAAGTTACTTAACCTCTCTGAGCTGCAAGTTACTCATCTGTAACATGGGGATAAAAATACCAACCTTATAAAGTTGCATGGTATATGAATTACATCTCAATGAAGCTGTCACAGAAAAACATACGTACCCTCAGGGTCGCTTTGGGGATTGCGATAACACATGGGTAACTCCCGCACACACTGCCAGGCATGTGGGGAGCAGTCAGTGAGTGGCTGTTATTGCTGTCAATAGTGCTCATCATAACCACTGCCTCAGGGTTCCCACAGCTTCACCCCAGTCTGGCACATAGTAGGGTTCAATAAACATTTGCTGAATAAATCAGACAAATGCACTTGGAATGTCTCATATCCTGGCCAAAAGTGCTCGGCTGATTAATTATAGCTCAAGAAAAAATTAATGTGGGCCTCCTGAGAATGAAACGCTATCTGCAGTTTGGGAGCCCATGAGATGAACAGCAGAGCGTGAGGGCGCGTCATACATTATTAAGGCCCCTAATTAGTAATTCTCTGCATCATTTTTGGATGGTCTGTTTGTGGTTAAAGGGTTATAATGATGTTCCTTCTGGGAAAATAAAATGCTGGGTCTTATTAGAGGTGAAAGGTTTGCCATTTTGTGACCATCTAGACCTAAGTGGCAAGAAAGAAACAGATGAAAGAATTAAGTACCCCACCCTCCCCCACCCCACAGTGAATGCAGGCAGAGAAAATAACTCCCCAGAAAAACCTTCTGGCTCTTTTGTCCAACAAATTTCAGCTTGTAGCATCTTTAATGCTGGAGAGGCCAGTGGATGTCATCTAATGCAGCGATTTTCACTGCTGTGCCGCGGCGGGCACACCGGTGGGCTGCAGGAATGTTTAAAACGTGCAGCATCTGACTATTTAGTCAGCAGCACCGACCAACCTCTTCTCCCTGAGACTGTCAAATAAGAAAATGACAGCAGCCAACACAACAATAGCCATCTGGTGTGAATGAATCAAAATTATACCTATTTTTGGTCAAATCAGCAAAAAATATATTTTTGAGCGTGCCACAGAATTTCCGTAACTAGTTTATGTGTCTCATGAGGTGAAAAAGGTTGAAAATTGCTGATCTAGTCCAATGAGCTTCACATATTTTTAAGACATAAAACTCTTTTTTAAAAAGAAATTCAATGGGAAAGTCCAACGTATTAATAAAACTGGTGCAGCTTCGAATGAACTATGAAGTAGGGGGAGAAAAAGCCCTATGCATGGGTTTTCCCATGCCCCTTCCCTCAAAGCAGCCCCCCCAGATGCCCCTGAGGAATCTTGAGTGCTATGGATGCACAGAACTGAAGAGGACAGACCCCGAGGGGGATTTAGATCTATTAAGATGACATGAACGAAAAGCAAAAAAATCATAAAGGCTCTTACGCTGAGTAAACAAACGTACTTCCTGCAGCTTTCTCAATGACTAAATAATCAGGAGAGGTATTACAGCGGTGACAGTGTGGTGGGGAGAGCAGGGTGCCAGAAACCCTCTTGGAGCACAAACTCACCTCCTGGCATTTCTGTTGACCGATGCGGAGCATCTTCTGATGGGGATACTGCCAAGTGAGGAGCAATATCATGCATGTGTGAGGTGTCGCCCTGCTGCAGCCATAGCTCACACACATCCGCCTCTGGAATGTTCTCATTCCCCAGTGAAAACCTTCAAAAGGGTATCCCACTCTACTCCTGGGTGGCCTACCTTGGGCTGGAAGACACGATTCTCCTTCCCAAGATGGTCCACGATTCCAAAGATGCACAGGGGCCCAGCAAAGCCCAGGAGGTCAGCCAAGATGCGGAAAGTGCTGCTGAGGACCAGGCGTCTCCCGAAGGCATGGCAGAGCGCTCGCCAGATGGCCCGGGCACCCTGCGGGCTCTGTGTGTCCTTCTGCTGCCCAGAGAGACCCATGGCCAGGTCAGAGTGGCTGAGGGCTTGTTCACTGCAGGGCCCGGCATCCCAGGAAGCCCCTGGCCCCTGCTGCCTGGGGAAACCCAGTGGCCATGTCTGCTACAAATAGGTGAACTCCCGGAAGAAATCACGGAACCACCAAATGCACAGTTGGGGGGCCCTATCAATGCCAACATGGTCCAGATGGGGAAACTGAGGCCCAAATATTGATCAAGGTCACACAGCTGGTCAGGGACCACGTGACAAGCACAGCACTGTAATGAGGGAGTGGCATACGCCATACTCACTCGTTACCACCTGCCACCACATCTGCCTTGGTGTTTCCCCACTGTGCTAAGGCTGAGGCAGCAAAGGAGCGCTGAACCGGAAGTCGGGAGACTGGCTCTGTTACCCACCAGCTGTGGGCTGGCTCTGGGGTGGTCCTGACTTTCTCAGGGCCTCAGTTTCCTCCTCAGTGACATGGGGAGGTCCTTATCTGGCCCAACTCATAGAGTTATTGTAAGGATCAGTTCACAAATGCCCCTGCTCTCCAAAATGGGTGAAAATTTCCACCTTCAATCACTGAGCTCCAGAAGGAAGAGCACAGGGCATACAGAATCCAGTGGGGTCACTTCCCTTCTCAGGGCTTCAGTTTCCCCACCTGGACAATGAGGGTGTTAGACCAGATGACCTAAACCTTAAGGGCCATCTCAGCTGTGACTGTCCTGTGAATCTTTGGTCCTGGGCTTGCCCCTGGCTTACTGTGTGACTTAGGGGAAGCCTCTTCCCCTGTTTGGGCCTCAATGTCCTCTCCTTTCCCACCAGAGGTTGGACCTGATACTTTCTGAGGCTCCCATCTGTGACTCTAAACCAGAGGGCAGGGAACATATGCTGTGGCCACACCCCCACTGACCGCCTGGGCGTCGAAGGCCTCACGCAGCCGCCGGTAGTTGGTCAGAGCCCTCATGGCAATGGGCAGCTTCCCAATAACTCGGAGATCAATGGGCTTCTTGTGGGCAGTCTTGATGAAGGCGTTCATCCACCAGTAGGTGCCTTTGGACAGCAGGTTCACGAAGGGCTGCAGGAAGCGTACCCCCAGGTCCTGCAGATCCTCAGGGGGTTTCACCTCCTTTGGTGTCTTGAAGAAGATGTATCTCTGTGGGGCACACAGGTCATTGGAGATGGGCAAGTGCGTCTTCTCACCATTCTCCAGTTTGTCCCAGCAGCAAAGATCTGGGGTTTTGACATCCCACCCTTGACTTCTGACAGATGGGGCCATCGTTTGCCTATTTCCTGGAAAGGATTGCCCAACCCTCTTGGCCACCACCAGGGCCTCCTGACTCTTCACTGAGGCCTGCTCTGAATCCCCTGGGCTAGGCTGGGTTGGGCTCAAGTTAGATTGGGGAGGAGCAGAGATCTCCCATGTATTGTATTCTCCACAAGTTTCAGGATACCACCAGGGAGGGTTTCCAGAATGTGGAGCCATGCAGACCTGGGTTCGAATCCTACCTCCTCCACTTACTAGATTTTTGGACAAATCTTATCTAAAATGCTTCTTCATCTAAAAATGGGGTGGTACTTTCATCACGGGGCTGCTGTGAGGGTTGTTGAGGCAGGGAATATAGAAAAGTTTTCTACTCTGCAAATTAACTAAAAGCAGAGGAGTCAGAGAAATGCAAATTAAAGTGGCATTTCCTACTCATCAGATTGGTCCAAAGTAGAAATGGCTCTAACCCCCACTGCTGGTTGGAGGAAGGGAAAGGGTTTTCTCATTCATTGCTGGTTGATTGCAGCTTGTCTGGAAGGTGATCTGCAGCACCAATTAAAATTGAAAACACACAGAGAGTTTGAACCAGCAACTCCATTCCTCAGACTCTCTCCCGTAGAAATAAAAGCAGCAATACATAAAGATACAGTAAGTGTGTTCAATACACCATTGTTTGCGGAGGCAAAATCTTGACAACCAAGTGAATGCCCATTGATAGGTTAATGGCTAATAAATTATGGCTCAGCCACATGATAAAATACTATGCAGCTATTTAAAAATGAAATGAGCCATACAACACTTGGGGGGAATCCTAAGAGCTATCCATTGGATGAGAAAAGCAAGATTCAGAAAACTGTGTAATGTGATCCCATTTTTATAAAATAAATATTGAGAGAAAAAACTGTGTGTATATATGTTGAGAAAAAACCCTGAATAGTTAGAAATTTATGGTGTTATAGTAACAGAAACAAAGAATGGGAGGACACATACTAGGCTGTTAATCTGGGTCACCTGGGGAAGGAAAGGTGAGGGGGAGGGGATGAATCTGAGAGAGGAAAAGGGGGCAAGCAAAAGGCTCATGTGAAGCTGCATTTACTCATTCATGTACATGTATGACAATATGAACACATTAAAATAAGAACATGCATTCTCCCCTTCCTCCAAAAAAATCTAACTTGGAGAAGCCAGTACCTGAAGCTTTGATTTCCTCTCCAGGGACCGAGCCCAGGATCCTATGACCTTGCTAACACAGCCTGTCACCTTCTCTCCCTCTGGGCAGCTGGGCCAGCTGGAATGTTGCTCCCCAAACTCCTTCCACCGGCCTCAACTCCCCTTTCTGAGGAAGGTATAACGAGCTGACTTCTTCTAGGACTTGGCTAAGGATCAGATGGGGCAGGACACTGTCAGAAGCCCCGCCCTAGCCCAGGTTTGTCCTCAGCTGGGTGGCAGGTGGGTGGTAGCCCAGGAGAGGCCCGCTTACCCTCACCCTGATGACGTTGACCTCCACGAGCAGCAGCATCCCATAGAGGACCACCAGCAGCCCTGTGAGGCAGAACCGCAGCTGCGAGAAGCCGATGTTGTGGTCGTAGAACTTGACAAACTTGATGGTCTTGGTGATGAAGGCCAGGGTCCAGTAGACAAGCAGGGCTGCGGAGGAGAGACAGAGTGCAGGGGGGGGTGTGCATGCCCTCATGTGTGTGCAAGTGTGTCAGAGGGGGTGCATGTGAACAAGCATGTGTTACAGAGGCAAGTGTGCACACTTCTGAGTAAAGGGATGTGCATGTGGGAATATATGAGTGTGTGATTTTGAGGTGATGTATATACTTTAAAACATTCACAATAGGCATGTTCAAAAACAATAATCTTAGAAGTTCCAGCTGGTCTTTTTATTTTTATTTATTTTTTAAAAAGATTTTATTTATTTATTTTAGAGAGGGGAAGGGAGGGAGAGAGGGAGAGAAACATCGATATGTGGTTGCCTCTCACGCCCCCTACTGGGGACCTGGCCTGCAACCTAGGCATGTGCCCTAGAGTGGGAATTGAACCAGGGACTCCCTGATTTGCATGCTGGCACTCAATCCACTGAGCCACACCAGCCAGGGCAAGCTGGTCTTTTTAAATAGTAAGAAGAAAAATAGGAAAATTATTTCTTTAACTAAGTTGTAGGTGCTGTGCCAAGTAAACACTTTATTTAAACACATGGTCTCATTTATTCCTTACAATAACCTTGTGACAGAAGCAGTGTGTCAGACCCCCATTTTCAACAAAGGAACCAAGGCTCAGAAAGATCAGGTAATTGGTCCAAGGTCATAGATTCATTAAGTGGCGGGGCTGCCTGTACACTCCACCCTATACTGACTTCCTTGTGGAATTTCCAAGCCAAGAAGATCTTAACAGTCCTTCCTTCCAGCCCTTTAATTTTTCAAATGAGGAGACTGAGGCCCAGAGAGAGGAGATGACCTGCCCAAGCTCACTGCAAGCTGCGACAGAGAGAGGGTGAGGGCGTAGGCCCCTGGCTCTCCAGTCCAGAGCCCACTACCATGTGACGCCTCTCATTAGGAGTCTGGGTGAGTGGGGGATACAAAAAGTGAGTCACAGACCCGGGAGGCATTGTGTACAGGCATTGGAGCTGGGTGTTCTAATTAGAATGGGTGCTCTTTGGACATCAGCTGTTAACATTGTTATTATCTCTAGATTACAGACCTGGGGCCATAAACACCAGAAGCTATCAGTGGATACTATTCTCTTAATTCCCACCACCTCCACCCACCAATAAACCACTGTCAGCAACCACAACAAAAAAAGCACAGGGAGCTCCTTCTGCCTGACTTCCTAGAGCCATCTGCAGATAAAGCCAATCTAAATCCCCTTGAGCTCCTCTCTAGAGGAACCACAGGGAGGAAGGAGACCTTCACCCTGCCCTCCATCCCTAGGTGGGCCTGGACATGAATGCCAGGGCGTCTTTTGGAAACAAAAGCTGGGGTTTGCCCAAGCCTATTTCTGGGCTGCGTGTTAGGTTGAGACATTGAACTTGCTTGCGGAGGGGCCAATGCCCTGTCTCAGGTCCCAAGGCAAGAGCATTAGGACAGCATTAGAAGGCAGAAGCATTCTAGGGACATTTCAGCTCGGTCTGGTCTCTGGGTCACAAGAAATCCCATAGCTGGAGGCCATCTCCCTGCTTCCACACCTACCCTCCCCCCAGACAGACTCTGTCCCAGGCACAGAACCTCCTTCGCCCTTAGTGATGGTCATCTACTGGAGCCAAGACTTAATCATAGGTCTCTCGCTGGTCTTGCCTCTAACCCTTAACAGACATGATCTGATTTGATCTTCATAACAACCCTATAACTGAGTTAGAGACTTACTATTCCTGTCCAGGTGGGAAAATGACACTCAGAGAGCCTAAGTGTCATGTCCAAGGTCACACAGGGAGTTAGTGGTAGACCCAGAACTAAGCCTGGGAGTTATTTCCACAGTCCCATCCTATAGGGCTGAGCCTCTGCCTGTTGCCAGATGCAGCAGCATCCAGCAAAAGCTTGGTGCTTGACCGAGAAAAGGGGAGAGGTAAAAGGGCGGTGTCACACAGAGGCTGCTGGGAGGTTTAAGCTCAGAATGCCACTTTCTCCTGCTTCTTTCCTCCCTTTCCTCCCCCGCAGCCCCACATTGTACCCATTACCAAGCCCTGTTGATTTTACCCCCAAAACATCTCAAATCCATTTATTTCTTTCCAGCAAGGTGCCCACCTGAATCAGGGCCACCCTCATGTCTACCCTGGACCCCCTGAGGGCCTACTCATGCTTCCCCACTCCCCCTCCTCCAATCTAGCCTCCATAAAGCAATACACACCAAATACGGTCTCAATGCACCCATGTTAGCGGCAGCACTATTCACAATAGGCAAAGGTGGGAGCAGCCCAAGTGTCCATCAGATGAACGGATAAGCAAAATGTGGTCTATACATACAATGGAGTATCATTCAGCCTTAAAAAGGAGGAACATTCTGTCACATGCCACCGCAGGGGTGAACTGGGAGGATGTTATGCTAAGTGAGATGAACCAGCCACAAAAGAATAAAATAGCATATGATTCCAGGCATATGAGGTGCCTAGTGTAGTCAGGGTCATAGAGACAGAAGAACAGCGTGTGTGAAGGGTCGGCGGGGAGAGGGGAATGGAGCTGTTGTTTAATGGCTACAGAGTTTCAGTTTGGGAAGATGGAAACATTTGGAGATGGATGGTGATAACCGTTACACAACAATCTAAATATACTTAATTCCACTGGGCTATACACTGTAAAGTGGTTAAAACAGGAAAATTTCATGTCATGTATAGGTTACCACCCCCCCAATCCTTCATGGTTTCCCATTGCCTTTGGGGTGAAGGCCAATGCCTGCGGTGTGCAAGCCCCACCGCCCCTCGAGTCTTCCGAATTCAGCTCCCTTCTGCTCTGCACTCCAGCCACTGTTTTTCTTCCAGGTTTCCTAAGGCATCAGCCTCAGGACCTTTGCACATACTATTTCTTCTCCCAAAGCACTCCCTTCTACTTCTCCTAGTTAGTTGCTACCTATACTTCAGTCCGCAGCTCAAACATGACTTTCTCATGGAGCATTTCCTGGATCTCACCTGGGGCCCCAGCATCAAGGTTATTATGTGGGACAATGTAAGCTGCATCGTGGTTCACCTTTCTGTGGGACTCGAGACCTGTGAGCAGAGAGTAGCCTCCTCAGAGGGCCAGCCATTCCCCCAATTCCCATTACCCTCTATCATCTCCACTATTCCCTGTTCTGGAATTTCTGACTCTGTGGAGAGCAAAACTCTAATAAAGGTGAATGAAGGGAGTGAGTCCTTGTTCCTTGGAGAAAGACAGGGCCACTGATGGGTGGTAACTTGTGCTTTAAGGAAAGAACATTATGTGCTTCCTGGAGATTGAGAAAATCCACTCACCAGATGCCCAGACGTGGCGTTTCCAGGGGCACCAGTCAGCCAGGCCCTGGTGGTTAATGAGGAATTCTCTGTGCATGCGAAGCTACTTCAGAACCTAGAGCGGGGAGCTCTCTGAAGCCTGTATTTAACATTTCTCCACCTGCTTCCCCCTAGTCCTCCAACCATACTCGCTTGGGGCCCCTGGGGTGGGGGGTCACTTAGATGATTGACGGATCTCAGCTTACATGGGAATGTACACCCGTGCTTAGCTTGGGAAACTCTATCTGCCCACTCATGACTCTGTGCTATCTCTGGCTTAATACAGAGAGCTCCACACTGCAGATGTCAGTTAGGTGCTGTGACTCCTAAAAATCACAGTCTGACTCAATGACCCACAGTCTGACCATAGCCTAACAGGCAGATGGACAGCCTGGTGTTAGACACGTCGTAGACTGAGCCCAAACCTGGAGGCAGACCTGCAGGTTTACACCTCTGGCCCACGCATAGCCTGAGGACCCTTCGACATGTCGTCTCAGAAGCAGTTAAGAGCCTGCGGGGCTGACACACTCCCAGCACCCTGCTGGGCATGCTAGTGCAAATCACAAAACCTGAGCCTCTCTTTCCTGATCCGTAAAGGGGAAAGTAATACTGGTGCTTACTTCACAGCATTGTTGTAAGGATGAAATGAGTTAGTGTGTGCAAAATGCTTCAGATAGTGTCTGACTCATAGTCAGTGTTAAATGAGTGCCCACTCTTAGTATTTTTAACCTCTAAATTTCGATGTTCACATCTGTAAAATGGGGGTAGCGATAGTGGTAATCAGGAGAGTGCGGGGATTAAGTGAGATACTATGTGTAAGAAGCTTAGCACTGAGCCTGGCACGCAGTACATGCTCAATAAATGTCAACAGTTACCACTCTTATGGCCTGGGACCCTGGCCACATGGTGCCAGAGCGCTAAGATGGCAGTCCTTCCTGAGGCTCTTTAAGTGTTGCAGCAAACCACAGGTTCAGGTCCTGCAGCCTTTCTCTTCTCTCTCCAGGTGACCTCATCTGGGCTCAAGTTTTAGATGCTACCTCCAAGCCTGCGACTGCTGAATGTGTACCTCCAGCCCTGACCTCCCCATCTCTCTAACCCTGACTCATTTATCTAATTGCCTATTTGACACTTGAGTTGGTATCTCAGCCACATCTTAAAGTTCAACATGCAGAGAGAAAAATTGATCCCTCTCCACCCCAATTCCTGCTCCTTTGCCATGTTTGTCTAGGCACTCGGATCCAAAGCCCAGGAGTTGTCCTTGCTCGTCCCCTCGCCCCGGACCTCATCTCTTGCCATTCTCCCCCTTTTTCATTTGATTCACCCACACTGGGCCTTTGCCAAGTTTCTTCATATCAGGAGGCCTTTGCACTTGCTGTTCCACCTGAATGGAACACCCTTCCCCCAAATATCTGCAAGCCTGCTCTCGTCTGAAGCCTCCTCTGCACAAACGGCAGCATTGCCATCACTCCTAGCACTCACCCAGCTTTATTGTCTTCATAGCATCGTCACTACTTGTTTGTTTGTTTATTTACTGTCTTTGCCTGTCTGTAAGCTCCACGATGGCAGGATTTTGTTTTTTTTCTTCTCCACTTCTGAACCCCTAGCACTTAGAAGAGAGCCTGGCACATAGGAAGTCCTCAGTAAACATTACCTGAAGGAACACTACCTATCCCTCCCCAGCCCTTTTAGCTCCCCTACCGATCAGCAGCTTAGGGAAGTTGGAGGTCTCGATGTTGTGATAGTAGACCACGGAGGTGACAGCAGCCATGAACGCCATCCCGGCCGGCATGTACAGGTGAAGATGGCGGGATTCAGTCACCCTGAGATGGGGGCAAGAGATAGACAGATAGACAGACAGGATGTGGATATGCTGAATACACCAATAGAGCAGCCCAGGCCTTACTTAGGGCCCAGCATGCAGTGGGGTGCCCAGGACACAAGTACAGCTCCTCCCATATGCTCGCAGCTCTGCCCAGCCCATACCCTATATGCGTTAACTAATGGGCCCGGGAGGCCACACAGAGTTGCTACGGAGGCTCGGTGTTCAGGCTGCAGAATTCACGGCCTTCTTTCCCTGGGTCTGTGCCCATAGAACCTGGCATAGGGAAGCCAGCAGCCGCAGCTGCAAAGCCTTTGGCCTGGAACCACTTTTCTGGGAGTGAGCACAGCTGGGTCTCTGTCCTTAGGGTCCTCTGGGTGGTGCAGAGGCCCGTGCACCACCGCTTTCTCAGTGACAGCCCCATTTAACGTGAACAGCAAAGTCAGCGCTGGCTCTCCGCCCCAGGTGGTGTAATGGTAACGCCGAGAGTCAATATTTATTGAGCATTTACCATGTACCTGGCACTGTCCTAAGCACTTTACATATGTTAGCTCACTTTATCCTCATAAAATTTCAGGAAGTCAGTATTCTTAGTCTCCTCATTTTATGGTTGAGGAAACTGAGGCGCAGAAAGGTTGAGTAACAAGCTGAAGGTAACTGTTTTTGTTTCCTCCCTTGGGCTGTGGGTGGAGGCAGTTGATACCAGCTCACGCCCTCCCCACTTCAACTCACAGGAGCCTCGGTGGGTGGGTTCTGGTCTGGCGGTAAGACCCGTAGGGACCCTGACTCTTTCCCAGGTCTCAGGCTTCCCCATGACTGGTAAGGAGGCTCACCCACTCGGTCCTCATCATGCCGTGATGAGGACCGTGTGGGTGAGCCTCCTTACCAGATGGCAAAACCCACAGCCAGCACCGAAGATTCAGCGATGTGGCTTCAGACCATTTTCCTGGCATTGCCCAGATTGCTCTTTCTCCTGAAGCCACGTTGGGATCCCCTCCATTGTCAGAGACCTCCTCTGGGTGCTGTTCTCACCTGCACTGCTCTTTCTATACAGCATGCCAAGGGTCCCCACCCTCAACAAGCTGACAGCAGGGGCCTGGCCGGCCAAGCTCAGAGCTGACTGACCAGACAGTTTAGGGAAATGATACTCAGATGAACAGAAGGCTGAGAGCACAAAGGGGCTGGTGAGCAACCAAGGAAAGATTCACAGAGGAGGTGGCACCAGGCAGGACTTTGAAGGATGAACAGGAGTTCAATAGAGATGAAGCAGGGAACATGAGGAGAGCCATGTTGGAACCTCAAGTGGTCTGGTGGGACTAGGGAATAGGTATAGAGGCAGGGTGAGCTGTTCATCATAAAATATGCCCCTCTCCTTCCATGACAAAAGAAACACACTTTTGCTCCAACAGCCATGCACCCAGCCCCAGGGAATGGATGGTGATTGGTTCAAGCCGCCAAGCAACTCATACCCCTTTGCCAGCGATTGGTCTAAGGATGGCCATATCATCCAATTCCAGCCAATGAGATATGAAGGAAAGCCTGCAGAGGACGTCTGCATAAGGAAGAGGCATGTGGGGGAGCACGACCCCTTTGCCCTTGCCCGAGTGATGCTCGCAGCTGGGCGGCCGTTTTGTGACCATGAGAAAAGATACAGCAGACACACAGAGGATGGTGTAGAAACATGGGTCCCTGATGCCATCACTAAGCCACCACACCAACTAAAAAACACGACCTCCAGATTTCATGTTAAGTGAGACTATAAATGTCAACGTTCTTTAATCTTTGATTAATGGATATTTTCAGCAAAATACTGATATAGGAGGCAATCAGTCATTGGTGGGGATATTGGGAGCAAGCAAAAAAGCTGTGATACATTTACACAATGGAATATTATGGAGCAGTAAAAAAAGAAGAAACTTTCATTTTGCAACAGCATGGATGGTCCTGGAGAAAATTATGCTAAGTGAATTAAGCAGTCAATAAAAGACAAATACCACATGATCTCACTTGTGTGTGGGATCTAATGAATACAATAAACTAATGAACAAAATAGTAACTGAAGCTTAGATACATAAAACAGACTGACAGCTGTCAGAAAAGAGGCAGCAGAAGGGGTTGGGGAGAGACTGGATGAAAGATGGCAAAAGGATTAATGAAAGAACATTTATGTGCAACCCATGGACGTAGCCAACAATGTGGGGATTAGCTTGGGAGGGGAGAAGGTGGGGCTGCGTGGAAGTGGGGAAAGGGAAAAAAGGCAGGAACAACTGTAACAGCATAAACAACAAAAATATAATTAAAAAAGAAATAAATATTTCATGGCATGACTTCATAAAATCGGTTTTGGCTGCTTTACTATGCTGAATTAGGTAAGAAATTAGGCAACGTTTTTTATATGTGGGTTTTATGCAGTGAACGGTGGTCTGGGAAAGCATTCCACTTATGTTTTTAAAAAGTGTTTCCTCATTAACCCATACTGCTCTGATTGTTCTGAACTCAGAGTATCACCCACAGAAATAATACTCAAAGGAAGACAGGAAGCCCTGAAGGTAAAGGATGGCTTTATGAATCACTAAATGAGGCTTACCCTAAATTAAAGTTAAGTTTGATGATGACCACTTTAGCCAGCCCCACTCCCACTTGCCCCCTACACTTCCAGGCAGGTCTGCAAACCCAGGCCAGGGTCCATGATTTCCTCCTGTCTCCTGCTTTCGGATGTCCCTCCCTCATGCTTGCTTGTTCAGGGGGCTGTGGCCACAGATGGAAGCCAGCAAAGACCAGCAAGTGCCCAGTTCAGGAGCTGACCTGTCTGCCAGGAAGAAGGTGGCAGTTTGTGATGAACCAGAGAGGTCTGGGATACAGGTGCAGCCCACACAGAAGGGGCTGCTGGAGAGCCAGAAGAAGAAGCCCTCGACCTGATTCATTCCCATCTCCCACATTCTGGAGCTATGCTACCTGCCCAGGGCTCTGGCACTCCTTGCTTGGTACCCTGTTTGTGCTCTACTTTCATCCTCCATGGCCCTGTGAAGCAGGCAAGGCAGTGATTATGATGCTCATTTCACAGGTAGAGAAAGAGAGGCTGGGCGGCTTGTCCAAGTCCCACAGCTGGTAGGTACATAGCAGAAGCGCTAGCAGAAGACCCAGGCCTACCTTCTCCTTGGGCACAGTGTCTTCCTCTCTGTCACCTGCTAATTATAACCCAGTGAGTATTTCTGGCCTAAAGGCTCACAAGGCATCCCTCCCCTATCTAGCATTTGTGTGCTTTGAAAAGGGTGTTGGAGACTTGTCACCTGCTACTTGCGTGGCAGTATGCCTTCTGGTCTTCTTGCTGGTCTGAAGCCTTTGATAATCAGGAGGAGCCCCAAGACAAGCAGTTATCAGAGAGATTACCACTGAAACCAGGGTGCAGGGACATTGCAGGTGGGAGAATAGGGAGTGTGTGGGGAGGTGGGGGATCCCATCCCCACGCCACCCAGCTGCACTAGCCAGAAATGGCAGCAATGGGTCTGGGCAAAGATTCCAGCTCAGAGGGGCCGGACCTCAGATGTTTAAGCCAAATGCCCCCACTCTTCACCACCACCTCCCCCGGACAGTCGCTGTGTCTTTCTGATTCTCCCACTCTTCCTTAGTGACAAAGCTGCTTCACCTCCTCCTCCTCTGCACCCCCAAATGCTGACACACCATTTCCAGCTGCTGTTATTTCTCATCATGACTACTGCAATCGCCTCCTAAGTGCTGTTTCTACCTCCAGGCTCTGCTTGAGTCCAGACCTGCCCTGGACACCCCCTAGGGTTCTCACCTAAAAGTGCTGCGCTGATTACACTCATCGTCCACGGCTCCCCTCACTCACATGCTGTGTTTCATGCTTCAGCCCCATGCACTACTCATACTCCACCTGCTTTTCTAGGCGCTGCCTTTGTTCCTACAGGCAGGGGGAGCTGACTGTGAGGACACTGGATGCCAGCCAGGCTGAGTACTTGGGAACTTATATACAATTGGAAACTAAGGAAAGGTCTTAAGCAAGAATAATTTTTTCCCCCAAGAAGGTAACTCCAATAGCTTGTAGAAGAGGTTGGGCATCTTCCATAAGAGTTGGGATGCTCTAACAAGCTCTAGGGTTATTGCATTAGAGGTTGTGGCATGTAAACCTGGGTTCCCTCCACCCTGCTGCACTGAGAGCAGGGCTTGGGTCTCACTTGTGCCTGGCACAGAGTCTGGCACACGGGAGATGTTGGGTAAACCAGATGCTGGATTTATCAGCAAATAATACTGGCTCCTGGGAAGCCAGTGAGCTGGGGGCTCCCTGAGACTTTCAGGGAGCAGATCCATTCTCCTAAGTTCTCAGAGAGCCACTCACCCGTCAGACAGGATGCCCTCCGCAATCTCACACACCAAGACGAAGAGCAGCATGAAGGTCAGGATCCAGCGCAGGTTGTGCCCAGGGAAGTGGAGCCACGTGCTGTGGTGGATGTGCACCTTGGAGCTCTGGCTGCCCCATCCTGCAAGCAGGGACAGAAGAGGCGGGAAGCCTGGTGAACAGGGAGGAGGGTGCATGAACCCCAGGATGGTGCTTAGGCTTTGGGCCCACACTGGGGGAGAGAGCATACCCCTTTGTACACCTGCGCATGAGAATGCCGGTGTCTGGCACACACAAACTAAACTTCCAGGCATGAAGCCTGGACCTGCCCAGGTCCACCTATGCAGGAACCCATTTTATATGCTGATCTCTTGTGTGACAAGACTTTATGTAAATAAACCATTTGGTTGAGAACAGAAGTGTAAGTGCTGGTATAATTTTGATACACATATGAGCATGTGTTTTTGTCAACAACTAGCAAGTCTTTGCTTCTGCAGCATCCCGCTCTTTTTAACTTTGTGACAATATTTTCTTTCTTCCCTTAGAGTGAATTAACACCTTTTAGGGAGACAGGGGGACACCCTGTGAGTCGACAAACCCAGCCAGCTTGGGAAATTCAAGGTCTTGAAGAGAGACGAGGGGAACCCTGTGAAGAGGCACGCGTGCTTGTCTGGGCAATGGCACCCAACTTTGCAGAGATCTTTCAAGCAGGGGCGCTGGGGGCCTCTGGTGTCCAAAGTCAGGGGCTGCTCGGCACGGAGCCTGAGAAGTTGTGTTCCGTTGACGCACCCAGGTGGGGTGGCAGGGAAGCGGACTTAAGTTGCTAGCTCCCGCCCCTCCTCGCCCAGGCTGAGTGGGACCCTGGGACTGACAGAGACTGCACAGGGGCTTGCAGGGCCTCCGTCCCCGACTCTGAGACGCCGGCTGCACTCCTGGGCCCAGCTGCGGCTGACAGGGAGGGTGCCTGGGGGGAGGGGTGACCTGGCTCCCCACAGGGCACCGCTGAGGTTGCAGCCCGAGCTCCTCCGGACCTTTTCAGTGCGTACGGAAACCTCTGCTTTCCTCTTTCTCCTTCCCAGCTCCAGCCCTGAGGTGGGAGAACTTGGGGTTCCCCTGGGTCAGGAGCGTCCTCCGTGTTTAATGCAGATTCGGGGTCAACCCGGGAGTGAGGGGATCGAGTGCAGGGACCGTGGACTAGTACACAGAGCTGAGGACCCCGGGAGGAGGGCGAGTGGCGGTCGCGGGGCCGTAAGGGGACACCGAGTGGTGTGGCGGGCGGCAGATCCTCCTCCTCCCTCCCCTCCTCCGCTGCCCCAGCGCGCGCTCACCGATGAAGAGGATGGGGAAGGTGATGAAGAGCAGGAAGACGTGCGGCACCACGTTGAGCGCGTCCACGAAGCAGCCGTTGTTGAGGACGCCCTGGTCCACCCGGTAGGCGGCCGAGTGGTTCTCGCTGCCGCAGAAGGCCAGGGGCATGGCGGCGCGGGGAGGGCGCGGGCTCGGCTGCGGCTGGCTCCACGCGCCTCCGCGCCTCTGCCCCGGCTGCTCAGCTGCCCGGCCCTGCCGTCAGGCTTCCGCCCCCCACCCCCGCGGGCCCCGCCCCGCAGGCTCTGCCGCTCCCCGCAATCTCACCCGTTCCACTACCTGCGGGGCCCGGGGTAGGGGCGGCCGGGAGCCCCGACCCGCAGGGCCACGCTTGGCCCGCGTTCCAGCTGTGGCGGCCCGCGCGCCCAGGTGTGCTGGGGACGCCGTGTGAGCGCCCCGGTGCTCTCGCGCTTTTGGAAAGGGGGGGAAGGCAGGCCAGGTGGGTGGGCACGCTCAGGTCTGGGTGGAAGAGGGGCGGAGTGGGTCTGGAGTGGGAGCGGTCGTGGTCTCAAGTCTGAGCTCACTGCTCAGGGTCTGAGATGTGGGCTCACCTGGGCAGGGCGCCGGTAGATGTAGTTAGAGGGGAGGGTTCTGGTGGGGGCAGAGTGAAGCAAGCCCCACCCCGAACGGATAAGTTGTAATTTCTCCTTTTTTTTTTTTTTTCTGATGAGAAAACTGAGGCTCAGGGAGGTTGCATGACTGACCCAAGGTTTCACTGCCAGCAAGTAGGGAAGGATGACTTGAACCCACCCCTTCCAATCCCTACTCAGATACCTCCCAGCCACTGGCAGGTGAAGGGGTAGAATGGGTCCCTGCCCAAGGCTGAAGAAGAGGCAGTTTGTGGAGCTGTATCCAGCAAAAGCAATTGCAGGCAGTCAGGAAGGATGGAACCAGAAAATATCACCCTAGGCTGTATTCTTAATCTGACACAGACAGGTTTATGGAGTTCAAGGACCTGGTGAAATTGTAGACAATGTTATGCATTCCCACACCTTTTGGAGAGAGTCTCGCAAGTCCTTGACCAATCAAGTTGATGTCTTATGAAGAAAGAAGAGAAAATGGGATATTAGGTTAGCTTTTAGAAGAGCGCCCTGAGTTCAGGGCATGGAGCATAAACACATACGTTCTCAGGAGGACTAGGGGGACAGCAAGGGAAGCTGTTTTCAGCCCCTTTCCCTCTGAGCTTCTCTGGACCTGTTCTGAGGCTGCTTTGAGGCTCCAAGCCTTTTCAGGACTTCGAGGGAAGGTCTCAGCTCTGCCTCAGGCCCTGGAAGCTGCCAGGGCAGAACCAGGCAGCAGGGCACAAGGCAGGTGGGGTTGGGTGAACAGCCTGGGGAGGGTCCTCAGGCGCTCAGGGTCCTAAGGCTTCACTCGGACAGTCCGACTTTCGGGAATCTTTGTGAAGCTGAGAGATGTTTCCTGCAGCACCAGCCAATGCAGTGAAAACTTGGTGGCCGTGAATGTTAAGCACTAGCAGCAGAAGGTAATGAATCTGGGTGAATGTGGGCTCTGAAAAGGTGGTTGCCAAGTCCATGTAGCCAAATGAGAAAAGCTTATGAGATAATGTCGGTGGAAAAGGAGGAAACACAATTGTGTGTTTCCTACGATTATGGCCACATTAAAGGTGGATGTTTGAATGCCAGCCTACAGAGAAGCTCAGACTTGCAAATGGCTGTTGCGTTAGGGGGGTGTGCGGTTATATCACCTACCACCGCTGTTCTCCTGATTGTTATTACCATTTTCCTCCTGTGCAAACGAGACAGCTGAGGCTCAGAGTGGTAAGATGGTGTGCCCATAGTCACCCAACAAGAATATTTTTTGGTTCCGAGTTTCTTTTCAAACTTTCTGCAATGTTGCCATTTTGTTCTTGTAGTTACAATTTCAGTTTTTCACACTTTTGGCAGTGCTGTTTTTCCTTGAAGTGCTAACAATAGATAGGGTCCAGCAGAAGTAACGCCACTGAGTGTGGTTGGTGGGGTACGTGAATGTCCCTCATGAGAGGGACAGCAATTTGAACATTTCGCCTAAAATGTTGTATGGTGTGCTTGAGTGTGATACTGTTTTGTTACAGAATTACATGCTTATGATTTTGTAATGGAAGATTTTTGTGTAATAAAAAGTGGGGCGTTATTTGTGCCAGACCCTGTATATACTTTTAAATAACAAGTCCCCAACATCCACCACTGCTTATGTGGTGCTGGACAACTCACGGTTCTGTCCTTCAGTTTCCTCCTTTCTAAATGGGGAGGGTAGTATTACTGACCCCAGAGGACTGAAAACGAGATCATGAATTTCAATATGCTTTGTGAGCCAGGGAGATGGTTCAGGCCACTTCATCCCCTAGCAGCCCCTAATCATTGAAGTTTATCTGGTGATTCTTCCCTCCCTTGGCACTCAGCACACGGCGCCTGTCACAGCCCACACACTTGCCTCTTCCAGGCCATTTGAAATACACAAAAACCTGGCCTAACCCAAGCTAGACCCCAGTGTCAAGGACTAGTAAGGGGTCCTCTACAGGAACTAAGAGAGTGTTAGGTCTGCAGGCTGGAGTGGGGCACTGTGTTGGTTGTCTCCAGCACACCCACTGTGTGACTGTGGGCAAATCCCACCCTTCCCTACACCTGGCTTTATAGTAAAGGTGCCCAGCACACTGCCCACCATGTGGTTGCAGAGTTGTTTGAAAAGCGTGGAGTCGGGTGGCATGAAAGGACTTCTGTAGCATGGACTGTGATCTTGGAAACAACTCAAATGCTCATCAGTAGGGGGCTGGTTAAAACAAAACAAAACAAAACAAAACAAACAAACAAACAAAAAAACCCCATGGTATTATTCATACTGGGAAATACTGCGAGGCAAGTACAGAGAATAGAGTTATAAAGACAGACATGGAAAGATGTCCACGGCATAGTTGTGGAGCAACTTGTGCTGGAGGAAACCGTTTATTTCTACACTAGAAATGTACACGGAGCTACAAATGTCTCTATGGGGAGGTGCTGGGTCTCACAGGTTCCCGCCTCCAGCTATGCCTTCTAGGTTCTGATGCGGGGTGCTGGAAGAAGGGCAGGTTCAAGGAGCTTGCTCAGAGCAGTGTATTTATTCCCCTGTGAGAATTCTCAGCCTTCCTCCCTGCAGGATGGAAAACCTGGCATGGAGTTTTGGAAAATAGATTCCACCCACTGGCCCACTGCATGGGTGTGGCCTAAGGCAGAGTCCCTCCTCTCTTTTGTCAGGCAGGGCTTGGTGCAGAGCTTCACAAAAGTCTTCTGTCTTTGATGTTCAGGCTGTAGTGCCTTGTCTCAATCTGGCTCATCAGGTGTGTCAGTGATCATAGCAGAGAGGGTCATCAGGATGATAATGGTGACACAATAGTGTGGGGTGACAGTTCAAGAAACTAATCCTTTCAATAACCCCAATCAACAGTGGACTGGTGAGAAACAAACAAAAACAAAAATCATGGTATTATTCATACTGTGGAATACTGCACAAAAACCAGAGGATGCAGCAGGGCCATCTGTACTGACTCAGAAAGATGTCTCCTCCCCCACCCCACCCCCGTTTCAGGCAGATGAGTGAAGCTGTGGCCAGTTGGAAAGCAGACAATAAAGGCTGTGTCAGCGGGGGTGGGGGGTTGGGGGGGACTTGGAAGACTGTAAGATCAGTAAAAAAGAGGATTAAGTTATAGACAAAATGTCACGGCTGGAATCAGGAGGGAAAAGTCATTTCCCTTTCATCTCCACCCAGCCCTACATCAGGAGGAAAGGAGAGGAGAGGGAAGGCCTTGAGAGCAGGAACCTGTGCGCAGCCTCCCTGCCCGCCTGCTCCATGTGGGGGTGGGTGGGTGGGTGCGGAGCAAGGTGCTGGGAGATAGTCACCTAGCAAGCTGTACACTGTGCCAGAAAATCCACGCATGGGCTCTTTTGAAGAAAGGTTTCCTTACCCCAAAGCAGGGCCACCAGACTAACAGAGGCAGGGGACCCTCAGCCATAATTGCATTGGTGGATGATGCAGGAACAAGATGCACTCTTTCCAGGGTGTTGGCATCACATCACCGGGGAGGTGGGGAAAAACTCCAAGAAAGCCCAGTGTGAACGTCTTCTGCCAGCTTGGTGGAATGGGAGCTTGAAATAGAAATTAAATAAAGTTCTTGTTCCTGCCCCTTTAAGTGCTGGTCCAAGATCATCTTCATCATGACAACATAGTTCAGAAGGGCAATTCAATGCATGACCTGGGTGCTCAGCTCACTCAAGGCCACTTGAGGTCAAACTCAGCCTCCCATTGCATCCCCAAAAGATCCAGCTTCCCAGCCCATCAATTAAAAATGGAGGCTTTGCTGAACTCTTCAAGGGGAGGTGGAAAGTTTTAATTTTCACACTTCACAGCAGAAACTTAGTAAAATTTCCCCATTTCTCCATGGAGGAATGGAGAGGTCTTCTCCCTCCTGTTATCTTGTATCTCCTCTTCCTTTCTTCCATACAGCCTCTTAGCCTCTATTTCAAAACATGCCCTTTATTCCCCAGAACAATTCAACATTTGCATCCAGTTTGCATACCCACCCAGGGTTTCCCCAGAAAGCCTGTTTCCCTGGTCAAGCTGCTGACCATTCTCAAACCTGCTCTCTTCTGGGACAGGTAAATGGGGAAAGAAGGAGGGTAAGATTTTCCCCCTTTTGTTTCACCGACATTTGTTGAATGCTTAGTACATGCCATACATTTCCCCTGTTTTAAATCTCAGAGTAACTCTGTTTAGTAGTTGCTATTATCAGAGAAAGCAGAGGCTCAGGGGAGTTAAGTCTTTTCCCAAGGTCACACAGCTGGGGAGTGGCAGAGAAACGATACAAAGCTAGTTAGGCCTGGAGGCAAAGCCTGTGCTGTTAACCACTTCCCAAAGGGATGCAGGGCATGCTGAGGACTTTTCTGCTTCTGAGACTGTCCCTGAGGAGGGAGTGCAGGCCCCAGAGAAGAGACCTTTGGGGAAGATTGCGTATCTCTGTGCATTTTGCCTTTTCTCTGTGTTAGAAACCAAAGGAAAGCCCCAGTCAGGGCATCGGTTGCTGGCATCAGTCAGGAGGCCAGATGGGAAGACTTGCGTGAGAAGGCTCTTCTGACTGGGGCCTCATCCTGTGGGTGAAGCCGGCACACAAACGTGGTGATTTGCTTTGGAGACAACTGTCGTTGGCGACAGAGGGAAATGACTGCATGTCAGCTGTCCAGGGACGGGTCGTGGTCGGGCCCAGCACTGTGGGACCCCATTAGGTGTACTGACCCGCCCCTCTCCCCACCTGGGGCCTCGCTACAACAGAACCTCCACCTGGGCTCAGCCAAAGAGAATGCCTCTCTCTGGCACCACCTGGCCGTTGCCAACCATCTCTGCTGCCTGGGCCTGGAGGGCCCTGCCAGAGCTGGGAAAGTGGGGTGCTGTTGAACAACCCGGCTTTCCCCCTCCCCCTCCCTCAGGCTCAGTTCCTGTCTCCCCGCCCGTCCCCCCCCCAACCCAAGCAGAAGCTGCCTGGACCCAAAGTCTATGCTGGGGAACTTTAGGTCCCTGCACTACCCCACCAGCTGTGACCTTGGGCAAATCAATCTCCCTGACCCCCTGCTATGAACAAGGATGAAGGACCCCCCATTGTGGGTCCTGTGTATGTGAAAGCCTGGGGCACAGGAGACCTCACATCAGGCTTTTCCATCTTTGGGTCAGCCGAGGGCTTCCTGCTTGAAATCCTGAGATGTTTATTGATTTTGTCCAGTTTTATTGAGATATAATTCACATGTAACATGGTATAAGTTTACGATATACAACAAAATGTTTTAATATATGTATATATTGGGAAATGATTCCCACAATAAGGTTAGTTAACATCCATCATCTCACCTATGTATAATTTTTTTATTGTGATGAGAACCTTCAAGATGCTCTCTCTTAGCAACTTTCAAATGTACAATATTGTTAATTATAGTCACCATGCTGTACATAACACCCCCAGAACTTATTTTTCCTATAACTGAAAGTTCATACATTTTGACTCCCTTCACCCATTCCCCCTCCGCCTGTCCCCTAGCAATCACTGGTCTGTCCTCTGTTTCTGTGAGTTCAGCTTTGTTAGATTCCATATGTGAGACTATTCGGTATCTGTCTTTCTCCGTCTGACATTTCACTTAGCACAGTGCCCTCAAGGTTCTTCTCGGTGTTGCAACAGCAGGATTTCCTTCCTTTCATGGCCGAACAGTGTCCTCTGTTCCACACCACATCTTCCTTATCTCTTCATGCCTCTATGGACACCTAGGCTGTTTCTGCTGTAGACCGCTGTAAATAATGCTGCAACTCTTATGGATTTTTAATAATTAATGAGTTCCTACCTAAAAGTTAAGTGGACAAGAACAGGGTGCTAAACCCTTCATTGCATTACCTGGCTTGATTGTCATCTCCCTTTAAGGCAGGAGGGATGAGACATAGAGGAAAATCCCTGACCCAAGGTCCCCCAGAAACATAAGTAGCAGCGCCTGGGGGCCTCCTGCTGAGGAAGAGGGGTTGGCTGGGGTAGGGGTGGGGTAAATAAAGGCAAAAGGGAGAGTGGCAGCTATCCAGTGGCAAAGAGAGCGAGGTGGGTGGACTTGTCTGAGAGTGGTGTCTGCAGAGTAAGCCCAAGTCCTTATTTAGAATTGCTGCTTGAGTATGCGCCTATACGTAATGTATATAGCTGGCTTTCTTGTGCGCTGGCGAGAACTCGGTGCATAAATGGAGATAAGTGTGGGCAGCCTGCGACTGTAACTGTGTTGGGGAGGAGGGGGGAGACCCTTCCCTTTGGTGGTTGGGCAAAGAACCTGCCTGAGCCTCTCCGCTCAGGCAAGCTGAGCCCTGGAAGCGGGGAGGGAGAATTGGGGGTGAGAGAGGTGGAGACATTGAGAGAGACTCACAGCCACTACCCAACGTTTACCCGCTCAAAGGAAAAGTTGCTGAAGTACCCCTTTATGCCCCACGTAGAGTCAAAACCCATCTTTGGCTAAAATACAATAAAAATTCAAATTGTTGTGATTATGTTCAATTTTAAATTTTTAAATAGCCAGTGTGCTCTTGAGAAAATAATCATGGGATGATATGGGTGATCTGGGACTTGGGCAAAGGACGGAGTTTGGAGAAGTTTTGTCAAGAAGAGTGAGCCTGGTGGTTTGGGGAAAGCTTCACCCTTTACATTGGGGTTGAAGAAACCAAATCAAATTCATCTCCTGGTCCTGGTGGGAGAGGGGGGGATGGGGGGGCGTGTTGATGTGTTGCTTGGTCCCCTAATTGAGAGAAATAATCTGGCTCAGCCAATGGGTGCCCAGATCTGTAACTGAGGCAGTTAGCCAGTCAATGAGCTGGTATTTATTGGGTATCTGCTGTGTGCCTTCTGGGCTCCTCTGTAACCCTAGAACACGAGTATTATTGTGCCCTTATGAAACTGAAGCTGAGAGGTTAAGGGACTTGCCTAGCTCACACAGCCAGTGAGAGGCATAGCCCAGAGTGAAACCCAGCTTCCTGCTGTGACTGGAACCCATGTGCTTCCCAGCGCAGGAGTTCTCAAAGTGTGGTTTGGGAACAACAGCATCACCTGAGAAGTTATACAAATGCAAATTCTTTGGCCCATCCCAGACCTTCTAAACCTGAAACTCTGGAGGCAGAGTTCAGAAATCTGTTTTAGCAAGTCTGCCAGGTGACTCTGGTGCACACCAGGTTTGGGAACCACTGCCCTCCTCCACACTGTCTCCCGGTAAAGAATAATAGCAGATTGCCCCTGCCCTCTGGGGGCTATAGTCTGGCTGGAAAAACACAATAAAATACATTAAAAAAAAAAAGGTGACTGGATGTGGAGAGATAGCTTTAGGAGAAAAGGTGGCCTTGAAGGGTGGCCCTGAAGGGTGGCCCAGTCTTTGCAGGTGAAGGAGGGCAAGGCTGTATGGCCGGGGAGGGACATCAGTGAGTGTAAAGGTGGGAAGCTGGAGGAAGGCTTTCTGGATGCCGTGCGTGAACCGTGAGCCTCGCTGGGCTGGGCACACTGAGGAGGCACGGTCAATACTGGGCCGTGGGGGCTGGACTGCTCCGGCTCTGGGTTTTCCGGCTAAGGCCCTGCTCCAACAGAGGGTTGCCTGTCCTCTGACTGTCCAGTTTAGGAAGCACCTGTTGTGTGTGTGCCCAGCACCGGGCCATGGAAGCTAAAAACAGGCTCCCTCACCCACTGACTACCTGCTTCTCCTCTTTCAGCTCTGGGCTCAAATGTCACTTCCTCAGTGAAGCCTTCCTTGATGCTCCCACAAGGCAGTTCCTGGCTCGTTCTCCCAGCATTTGGTACAGTTGCTGTCACTATCACTGCCCTACCACCCATGGTCATGATGAGTCATTTGTGGGTCTGTCTGTCCCACTGGACTGGGAGCTGCTTGAGGGCTGAGGCTGTCTTACATATCTTTGGTTCTGGCACAGAGTAGCTGCTCGATTCCTTTGCTAACTGATTAGATAAATGAACAAATGACTTGATCAGTGATAATGGTCATAACAGCTGTGTGCTTGCTTAGCTAAGTGAAGAATTGATGTCTATAAACTAGATTCAACTTTCTCATTGACTTACATGATCCCATCAAGGTACATTTTTGGGTTTGTTTTTGATAGGTTCTCCTTCATTCATTTGTTGGCATATCTTTACTGAGCACATACTATGTGCTAGGTACCTTACTAAGTGCTGGAGATACACTGTGATTGCAAGGCCTACACTGAAGAAGCTCACTGTTTAATTTTTGGGGAGTTCCCAATACCTTTTGCTTTTGTTTTAATTGTCACCTCTTTATGAGAATGGATTTAACCTTTTGGGGGTTAAAACTACCTTTGAAAATCTGATAAAAGCTTTGGATCACTTCTCCAAAAGGACATTCAAACACTGGGGTTTGTAAACCCTCCTTAAAGCCATCAGTGGACCCGGAGTTAGGAAATGCACGCCTGAGGTGGCTGCCAGGTGTCTGTTAACCGCACTGAGGGTTTGGAGCCCCATTGGACAGAGTTTTGCTCCATGGTACCTAAGTGAGTGATGGGCACTGAACTGCAGAGTCTGAGCTGACTCAGTGGTTTCAGGATCACCTTGGACGGATGAAGAGTCTGTGGCTACAAGTGGCCAGTTGTGCGGCTGATAGAGAGGCAGAAGCTATTCTTCCTCTGAGGAGGCTGCCTTCATTGCTTGCCTGTGATGTCTACTGAGAACCTCCATTCGCTGCCTACCTGTAAGCAGCACATGGGCTGTGGGGAAATAAAACTTCCTTGCATTTCTCAGTGCTTCTGTTAAAAGACCCAGCCCCCTGAGACTTGGAAAATATATGAGAAATAAAGATAAGGAATTTTTGCTTTCACTTTCCCTAGAAGCGTTTTCCTCTCCTTGTACTATGAGAATTAGATCTGTAGCTATTTGTCTAGGTAATTGCTCTGATCCAAAAGAATAATAAAGCACATCCAGCAGTCCCACTTGTGGGTACATGCCCAAAATAATTGAAAGCAGAATCTCAAAGACATATTTGTAGACCCAGGCTCACAGCAGCACTATTCACAATAGCCAAAGGTGGAAGCCACCCAAGTGCCTGCGGACAGGTGAATGGATAAACAAAATGTGGTGTATGCATACAATGGAGTATCATTCAGCCTTAAAAAGGAAGGAAATTCTAAAACATGCTACAACATGGATAAGCCTTGAGGATATTACACTAAGTGAGAGAAGCCAGTCACAAAAAAACAAATAAGGTATGATTACACTTACATGAGGTACGCAGAGTAGTCAAATTCACAGAGACAGGAAGTGGAACGTGGTTGCCAGGGGCTGGGGGGAGGGGGCTGGGGAACCAGTGTTCAGTGGGCACAGCCTGAGTTCCGCAGGAGGAAGAACTCTGCAGGTGCAGGTGGCGATGGTTGCGCAATAACGTGACTGGACCGAACTGTGCACTCAGAATGATTAAGGTGGTAAATTTTATGATATGTGTATTTTACCACAATTTTTAAAAAGGATAATGAAACTTCTCTCATCTCCCCAAGAAGGCCCAAGTGTTAAAGCCAGGGTCAGTTTCCTGGATTAAGTCCCTGAGGTGCCCTACAGCCTAGAGCTCTGTCTCCTTACTAAGCGTACACATTCCCAATGTTTAGGGTGAGAATCTGCAATCTTTCCCATCTCTTCTCAAGGAAGCCAAGGGTTTTTGGTTTTTTTCTCCCCTTTCTGGAGGAGAGAGGGACAACTGTCTCTCCCTTGCATTCAAATGGAAAAAATCCATTGTTTTCCATCCCTTCCCTATGGAGTATCTCACCACTCACAGGAGATTTTTCCATCTGGTTTTCATTGCGTCACCCCAGTAAGGTAGAATACCTTGCATGAACTTTGAGATAAAATTAACACAGACGAATGTTAAGACGCATCCTGCATACGTGTGCGTGCACATGCACTCAGCTGGTGGCCTGTTGGGGGAACGAGCGCTTCCCCAGAGAGGAAAGGTGGGTGGAGGACTTTCTGCACTCAGCATGTGGAAGGAGACACAGCTCCCCCAGCCGATGGAGTCGTAAGTGCTGGGGGCGTAGAGGCTGGGTAAGGAACAACGCCTTGCATTAGAGCCCCTTTTTGGGAAGCTCCATCCTGAGTAGCGAAATGGGCTTCAATCTGCTCTTTCTGTAGCACTTATCCCAGATTTTTAAAAAGGTTAACATTCACTTGAGATCCCGAAACTGTTTCTAAGTACTTATATACCTTTAGACACTCATCATTCTGTGAAATAGGTACTATTTGTATACCCTTATAGAGCTGGGGAAATGGAGATAGAGACTAAGTTCCATGGCCCAGCTCAGATTTCGGTTCTCACTGCTCAGGATATTTGGGGGGCAATGTTAGGACTCCTGGTCTCAGCCCTGGGAGTTCTGTGGTCAGAGCAGATACCTCATTTCCCTATTTTGTGTCCCCCAAGTGGTGGCCACGCAGCTGGCCTTAGCTGCTGGGAGTTGGTGAGAGTTCCACACACCCAGGGCATTGACCCCTGGCCTCGTGAGCCCCAGGCTTCTTCCAGAGTAGGTTATGGGGAGAGGAAGCAGGAGAACAGAAGGAAAGGAGGGAGGGACAGAACTTCTGGGGACTGAGGTCCTTAGTGGACCCTGCTTCATGTTTGTCAAGATCTAGTTCCCCTTCCTTGGTAACAGCACCCCAATTTTCCTTTTGGAACCCACTCTTTCCCTTCACTCAGTCCATGGCGTGCTGGTGGGGCTAAATGGGTGAATGTGTGACTCAGGCCTGGCCAATTGGAGAAGGCCTTACCCCCAAGTCAAGCTAATCAGAGTAAATCCTCAGGATTCGCTGGAACCCTTAGGATAGAGATGTGATTTTCCCCCTGGGGTCGTACTACCTGGTAGAATGGGTTTTGAATGCTGGAGGGCCATCTTAGCATCACATAGGAAAAGCCTATATGAGCATGAGGCCAACCAGAGCGGGGTAGAGCCAGGAGGAGTGTGATGGGAAATTTTATGCATCAGCTTGGGTAGGCCATGCTACCCAGACGAACGTGTCTGGGTGTTGCTGCAAAGGTATTTTGTCAATGAAATTAACATTTAAACTAGTAGACTGTGAGTAAAGATTATCCTCTATAATGTGGGTGGATTTCATCTAATCAGTTGAAGAACTTAATAGGAAAAACACTGATGCCCTCGAGGCAGAGGGAGTTCTGCCTCCAGCTTGCCTTCAGACTTGAGCCGAAATATTAGCTCTTCCTTGAGTCCCCCACCTGCTCACCTGCCCTGCAGAGCTTGGACTTGCTGAGCCCCACAACTGTGTGAACCAATTCCTTAAAATCTCTCCTTTCCCTCCACCCCATCTCTCTATCTCTTTCTCCCCTTACCCCCTGACAGTTATAGATGACCAGGAGAGATTCCCAATGTCTTGTTTTCATACCTGGATTTAGCCAGACCTGCCATCAAATATCCCTGGAGTTTTTACTTCAGTGGTTATCTTGAATTGGGTTTCTGTCACTACCAACCCAAAGGGTCCATCTCGGGAGGGAGCAGGAGCTCCCATGACTGACTTTCATTCCATGTCAGGTTCCCTTCTACAAGGGACCTTGGCCTTGAAGGATGCATAGAAGCTCACGTGGGCATGTGGAGGACAGGATGGAGTGAACATGAGCATGTGCAAAGACACAGACAAGTGACAGAACATGGCAAGTCCAGGGACTCAGAGTTCAGTGCAGCTGAGGTGAAAGAAGTGTTTGGCAAGAGTCCAGCTGGAGCACTTGTCAGGGGCCAGGCAATGGAGAACTTTACATGCCAGGCTGAGGAGTTCGGACTTTCTCCTAAGGTCAGCATGGGAGGCATTGAAGAGTTAAGGAGAGCCAGGTTTTGGCTGCTTCTCTCTGCAGCGTGAAGATCACAATATAGCAGAGAGAAGGTAGGCACAGAAAGGAGTTATTTTATGGCTGGAGTTTTCCCTGGTGCTCCTGAAATCATATCATTTCTACACAACATTTCTTTCCCTTCCACTGGAAGCAGCATAACATGGTGGCTAATGACATGGACACTTGGAGCCACCTGCCTGGGTCCACATCCTGGCTCTTCCACTTACTATTTAACACAGGCTTGTTACTTAAGCCTCAGTGCTTCCATTTGCTTGGTGAAGGTAACATCATTGTCTACCTCTTAGTAATGTCTTGTAAGGATTAAATGTCACTATGTATTTAGGGCTCAGCACAGTGCTTAACACATAGTGAATACCTAGTGGTCAGTAGCAATCTCCCTCCCATCAGGGTCAAAGGGTGGGTCCTGGGCTGCCACCTCCAGGCCTCAGGAGGACAGCAGTGGCAGGGCCTCTGGCCCTCTGCCCTCTCCCTGCGTCAGCCCCCATCTGCCTTTCCTAGGGGGCCGAGCCTGCGCCCTCCAGTTCTCACGTAGCATGGCCAGCCTGGGCCGCAGGGACCTGGGAAGGGTCACTGTAGGGACAGGGGGAGAAAAGAGTTTTCAGCTTTGAAGAAAGATTTTTGTTTAGGAATTTGGTTGGAATTGGGTGAAACCCAGCCTCCTAGCCTTGTGCAGGCCCAAAGGGCCTTCCTTCTCTGAAGGAAGCACAGAGGTTGCACAGCCAGCCCTTGCACTCCTACTTCCAGGTACAGAGGTGAGAGGTGAGAGGTGAGAGGACATCTCAGCAAACCTGGGACTAGAGATGGGAAGCAAGTTCAATGAGGTAAATAAAATGCTGAAAGTTCAGAGTCAAAGGGCACCTTGAATTAAACAGCCTTTTTTGGTTTGCTTTCCACAGGGCAACAGAAGTAGTAGCTCTGCCATCCAGTTAGGGGGACATTGGACAAGTCATCCCCCCCTGGGCCTCAATTTTCCTGAATGCCCAAGGACGGGAGTCCAATTCAAAGGTGGTGAGTCCGGCTAATCTTGTGGGCCTGATCTGATCACTTGTTCGGGGCACCCTGTTTGGCAGGTTAGAGAGAGCGCTGGGATTGAAGTAGTGATGTCTGCCACGCGTGTGGGAGCCAACAGGTGGCGCACAGGTGGTGCTTTGCTTGGATGGGTTTTCGTCCTGCATACTCAGTCTTGGCACTCAGTGGCTTCCCAGGTCTGGCCCAGTGCCCCTCATGGTCCCTCAGAAGGTCAGGAGCTACTTCCAGTCCCACCTCTATACACATTCTCTGGGCTGTGCCACTTCTTACCTGGTTATTGCAAAGGTCCTCTAGGGAGAGCTGTGTCCTTTGGGCTCAACATGCGACAGCTTTCAAGTACATGAGAACTGATTTCCTTGATGATAGTGAAGAGGGAGTCAGGCCTCCTAAAAAGGAAGCTGAAGCCCATTGCAGCCCACAGACCCTGCCAGCCCTAGGCGACCTCATGGCTCAGGACTTCTGTCACCAAGTCCCCAGCCTCCCCTATTCCCCCTTCCCCTATTTCTTCTTCCAGCCCTGCCCAGTGGCACACTTGCCCTGCCCCCCTCCTCTAAGCAGGGGCTCAAGCCCTCTTTATTGTCTCACTCAGCAAGTACTGATAAGCCCTGATAAACTCATTCACTCAGAGGTGCCAAGAACTAAGAATAGCTGGAGATAAACTTCAAATGGTGAGATTCCAGGCGTCAACAAGCAGGAGGCCTCAGCGGCAAGAGGAGGTCATCAGCCCTGAACAGCAGAACATCAGTTGTTCTTCAGCTGTGGGGAGAATTGTTCTGCTGAAGGTCTGGAACCAGAGATATTCTGATGAGGGCTGCCTGGCCCTCTCTCTACAGCACATAGTGGGGAAAGGTGTGGTTTCTGGAGCTAGGGTGGCTGGGCTTCAAATGCCAGCTCTGCTACCTTCTCACATGTGACTTAGTGAAAGTCACTTAAACTCTTTGTACCTCAATTTCTCTTGATAAAATGGGGTTGGTGATGATAGTAGTACCTGCCTTGTAGAGTTGTTGAGGGGGGCAGATGAGCTTAGTGCTTAGAACAGTACCCGGAATGTAGTCTGCACTATCTAAGCACTGGCTGTTATCACGAGGCTCCTTGGGGGCCATGCACCAATCCCAGGCCTTGCAGTTTGAGACAGCAGACACCAGGGTCCAGCCCAGGTCTAGCACACCATAAGTGGTAGCCAATATGAGCTCCTTCCTTTTACCTTCATCTTGGAATTGTCTCCAGAGCCGAGTTAGGAGCTAGATATGAAAACAGAGAATTTCTCAGCTTGGTGCTGTCTGGGAGCCAGTTATCAGGAGGTCCTTGTGGCTTTGTCGCCAATGAGATCAGAAAGTCCAGCAGATCCTATCTCCCTTTCTTTCTCTCCCCCCCCCCCCCGCATTGATCATGACTTGGGGCCCACAGTCCCTACTGCCTCAGCAGCCATGTTGGGAGAGATGTGACCCCACCTCTTAGCCACAGCTGATTGGACCTGGGAATGGTCCCTGACCCCAGGGCTGCCCACTCAGGTGAGCTGACCCAATCAAATTCTGCCTTGGGAATTTGGAATTGGAAACTGATCCATGTAGTGATGATGGAGCTACAGCTGTAAGGTCATCTAGAGTTAGGCAGAGATTATGATGGCCATGTTCAGGCTGAGTCCTGGGGATGCAGAGGAAGCTGGGGCAGAGACAGAAGGCTTAAACAGAGACACTGTAAATCAGAACCACTTTCCACTTCCAGTTCTAAAAAGGCCTGGAGACAGCCTGTTTCCTTGGTTTGGATTTCCATGAGATACCTATACTGGCATGACCCTACTCTCTTCCCTGGAGTGTCCCTGGGCCCTGTAACCAGGAGGGCCTCAACCTACCCTCAGCAGCCCCTTGGCTCAAGCCCTTGCCTCCTCCTATGAGGTTCTGCTGGATGTTATTTCATGGACAGAGTGGACCTCTGCACCTCCTTCACTCACATCCGGTCTTGGTGACCTCAGGGGAAGCAGCTGCAGCCATGCTGTCCCTGATAGGAGCTGGGGCACCCCACACTTTGAGGTGACCATCTGGGGTTCCTGCTTTCAGCTATGCTTTCTAGAATTGAGCCAAGTCCCTACCAAACAGGCTTCACTTCCTGCGAGACTATCTTTCTGCTGAGAAGACGCTGAAGCCCAGCTCAGCCCAGCTCCTGCCGCCCTGGCTTTGGCTCCAAGCCAGGCCCTGGCTGTTTGAGCACATCCTTTGTGTCAAGCCCCAATCTCAGCACTGGGTTCTGTTTCTCACTCTTGAATAGATGCCAAAACCTTATGTTTTTTTTTATTTGACAGTCTTGAATCTGCTGCCCCAATCCACTCTCTCCTGAAAGCTGGAATTGAAATGTTTATTTTATTGATGAGTTCAGAGCAAAGTTCATGGCAACCATCTTAGCAGGAGTGGCAGCAGGAGGGAGAAGAGAGGGGTAGAGAGAGACAGACCTAAGAGTCAGGCCCTATTAAATTTCTAGGGAGGAGTCTCCCAGGGCTGGGAGAAACCAAATTCACAGGGCCAGAGAGAAGACATGAGAGGCTGGTTCCCGGGGGCCCTCTGCAGAATGGCTGGCTGCCATCTTGCTCAGGGGCATGGCCCAAGGTACTCCTTATGCAGCGCTTCTGCAGGGCCAGTAGGAGCCTGAAACCTCTGGGCGCTGGCTGTGTTTCCAGGGTGCCTGCAGGCTGGCGTCTCTCAAGGCTGGTTCCAGGCTTTGTGTTCGGAAGGGTGGGTCCAGAGCTCACTGGCTTCTAGGGGTGAATTTGGTTTCTCCTTCTGGACTTCAGAAGAAGGTCCTGTGGGGGAAGATGAAACAGACCAGGAGGGTGCAGGCCTTGTGGGTGCACACTCAGAGCAGGGAAGGGCCTGCCCAGAGTCCCTGGGGGGTACAAGGCCCTGCCAACCTCTGGCAGCCCCCTTGGTGCAGGCCCCCGGCAGCTACACACCAGCCATAGCCACAGCACACAGGAGGCCAGGGAGAAAGCAGAAGTAACACCTAGGATGAGGTTGGAGG